>JAJPUD010001109.1:33149-105953 GCA_023553655.1 Myrmecobius fasciatus
AAGGAGGGGAAAAGCTTGGGAAAAAAAAGTTTTTGCAAAGGTCAATGTTGAAACTCATATGTTTTGTAAATAAAATGCTTTATATAAAAAAAAACAATGAAATGTTTGAAACCAGTTCCAATTTTCAGTGAGGAAAGCCATATACACCCAGAGAGAGGGATGTGAAATGTGGACCACAATATAACATTTTCATGCTCTCTATTAATGTTTGCTTGCATTGTATTTCCTTTCTCTGATTTTCTTTTTTTTTCTTGTAGATAGGATTTTTCTTGCACAAATTGTCAAGTATTTTAACATTATTAACATGTAGTGGACTTTCTGCCATCTAGGGGAGGGGAAAGGACTGGGGGTAAAATTTGTAATGGTGAGCTTTGTAAAGATCAATGCTGGGGAACTACCCATACATATGTTATACAAATAAAAAGCTTTAATAAAATAAAAAAATAAAATAAAATTAAAAGATTTTATGTTTCATGAGAAATCACACTCTTCTACAGATAGAGCAGCAACTGATGTTTATTTCTTCATTAGTGATGATGATGATAAGATGATGATGATGAAAATAACAACCAATATTTGTATAATTTTTAAAGATTTGCAAAGTGTTTTATAAATGTAATTCTTATGACCCTGAAAGGTAGTTTATTTCCCCCATTTTACAGATAGAGGAACTCAAGCCTTCCTGACAGCAGATCAAGTATCTTATCCAGTGTGCCACCTAAGTGCCTTAGTAGAAATATCTGTGATTCCCTACCACTCTTCTTCCCCATCATTCTTTCCCTCTTTGTGATATTTTGAAGATTGATCCCTAAGCTCCTTTAAGATAATGTTACCTCCAGAATGAATTTCTTTTCTCTTCATTTGGTCAGATCCTTTTGTTATTCATAAGTAATAATAATAACAATAGAAGATAGTATTTGTATATGTTTTTAAGAATTTCAAAAATAACTTTCATTTCTTCTTCTTGATCAAGTACATCAGGCCTTGGTTTTTAAGAATTCAACTCTGCTGCTGTTTCTTTGATCAATGATGAGAACAGATAAAAAGCTATTCCATTTCATGTCTATTAATTGTCCTTCCTATGCCATTGAGAAATCCTACCATAATGACTTGGATTCCTCTCCAAATTTTCTCATTTTCCCCTTAACTACTTTTTTTTTGTAGTTTACATGCCAATGATGCTCCAACTCTTTCCTTTTCATAAGATCATAGAATCAAAGAAAGACAGGATATAGAGTGTCAGCCTCAAAGTCAAAAAAGCTATGTTTAACATCTAGCTCTAACACCACTTGGCCACAACACTTAAGCTTTCAACTCTTTAAAACTATAAAATTCAAGGGGGAGGGGGAGGTGAAATGGAACATCAATGTGCACTTATTTTCTTTTAAAATATTTTTATTTTCCCCAGTTACATGTAAAACATTTTCTGCATTTGTTTTTGAATTTTTGAGTTCCAAATTCAACTCACACCTGTGTCCTCTGTCTATACAAATACTCCTTCTTTGCCATAATAATGGAAAAGTTCTTATGAGTTACAAGAAATCTAATGAGATATTTCATATTGTTTCCTATTTAAGATGGAAAGGGTGCTTGAAGGTCATCTAATCTAATACATTCATTTCAGTTGAAAAACTCAAGGGCTGAAATTGTAAATAGATTGACCAAGGCCACAAAGGTAATAATAAGAACAACTGGAACTCTAAAAACAGCATTCTTTCCACAATGCCATCAGAAGAAGACATTCCAACAGCAGGCATGGAGACATCCAAAATGGAAACTAGAACAAGTGGAAACTTTTCTTACAAAATGAAATTTTGCCCAGAGTCAGCCCCAACGTGACTGGTATTTAATCATTAGTAAGATGAAACTCAAATTGTCCTTCTATCAATGGCAAATGAGAATACAAACAGAAATGTTAAGAATTCAAGTGGGGTAGGGAAAGGATATTTATTAAGCTGTGGAGGTAGATAAAAGTCTATCTTCTATAATTAGTCCTTGTTGGAATGAGAACTTTATTGTTCTGACTCTTAACAGATCCAGACATCATAGACATGGGTATAGTTGCTACTGAATGCCACTAGATGTCCTCTGTCAGCAATTCTATAATTAGTAAAAAGCCTTTTATCTTTTCATTTTGACTTTAGTCAATGGCTTCCATAAACTAGAATCCCTTTGGATGTCATTTATGCTTGTACATTTCCTTTTTTTCCATTTAACTCAGGATGAAAAAAATTAAAACTCCATTTCACCTCTTAGACAATCTGGAAGGACTTAGAATTTTTTTTCTTTTTTCTTTAATTTTTTTCATTTCCACCTTTTGATTTTCCATGAAAGAACCTGGATATATCTTTTTCCATGCTGCCAGGTAGCTATAGCTTTGATGATAGTCCCTAAGAATGTATTCTATTACGTTAGAAGAAAGATTTAGGGATTCTTAGTCTCTGTAGATTGCTTGTGCATGTTAAAATCTCTTTTCATAACATAGTATTTTTTCATCTATGGCCTAATTACAGATGCACTCAACACAGACAATTTTTGTAGGAAGGAATGTTCCAAGTTCAATGCCTTTATGGAATAGAAGCTTTTTTGTAAATGTAGCTACCAATATAATTTCTCCTCTTGAATTATATGATTTCTGAGTCTGTAAGGATGTTCCTGTGATAACAAACTCCCGTGGATGGTGTCTATTTTGTTTTGTTTTAATTTTCTACAAGAGAATATATGATAATGAATTTAGAGTCTGAAGTAAACATACTATCCCAAATTGACCATTTTACAAATAAGAAAACTGAGGCCCAGAAAACTAAAATGACTTGCTCTAGATACAAATATAGTAATCCTAGGATTTGAATCCAGGTCTTCTGAATCCAAATCCAGTGTTCTTTAAGTTATTTTACATTTGTATAATAACAAATGTCTCTGAAAATCATTCACAAAGCCAACTTCATTAGCAAAGACATCATTCACACTCTCCTTTGGTAAACCTTGTTGATTTGACTTTGCTATTGGTATAAATTCAGGAAAGAATATACCTTAAAGTGCATATATTGAATCCAAATATAGCTTAAGGAAATCATTTTTATTTTACATATTTGAGATAGAAGTTCTCAAGCTCAATTCTGTGAATACTCATTCTAATAAATATTAACTGCATATTCCAGATGTCAGATTTCCCAGAGATACATGTGAATATTTATATACTCATGTGTTCAATAATAATGTAATATCAATATATCAATAATACATTGAATTATATTCACATATTTTTTTCAATGAGATGTTTGGAATAGGATACTTTGGTTTTCTCTTTTAGTTCTGAATTGTTAAAATCATTAATGCGGTCCTCTGTATTGACTTGGAAACATCTTAAATCATGATACTTTGTACAAAGGATTTGAAACCAAAAGACTGCATGTGATCCTGGAAGCCACTAAAAATTAAAAAAACACCAAATTAATAGATATTAATAAATTAATAAATGGCATAGCAAACAATTCCCCCTATTATAGTTGAGGCTACAATGTCTAAGTTCTGATGTGAGAATGTTAAGATTCAATATTGTGTATAGTAATTGATCATCCATTTCACTGTACTGTTGGAAAGAGGAATGATTTGACAGGCTTTGAAACTGGTGGCTTGGATGGTTGCTAGGGCAAATGACATTTTTCTGGGAGTAATCTAATTTCCTCATGTACTAAAGGGTTTAATTTTTCAACAGCAGGGCAAGGTGGCAAAAAATTGTCTTTGTTTCTCTTATAAAATGCATCCAATTATCGTCATTTGTGAATGAAATGACTTGCTATGAATAGTAAGGGCCCAAAATATTTTAATAAATTGGATAATTTTGTAAGTTGAAAAATGCCATGCCATTTTGGTGCTTCCCGTGCTTACACTATACTCATGGGAGAGAAATAGCAGTTAAACTGGCAATTATTTGCATAAGATTAATCCCCAAAAAGTAGATTTTTTGTAGATGATGCTTACCCCAGGATGGCACATAGTAAACACTCAACAAATAGTAATGTAGTATATAACAAAAAGTGAGAAACAAGAAACTTGGATTCTGGTCTTGACTTTGCTACAATTAGCAACATAATCATGTACAAGTCACTTCATCTTTTGATGCTTTTTTCTCTTTCTACAATAGGTAAGGTAGATAGACTGGACATACAATAACATTATTTTATAGTTTAAGAAACTTGGGGTTGTAAGCTTAAGGGACTTGCCCAAATATCAGTGGGGATTTGAACTCAAGTCCTATGAACTCCAGTTGAAAGTTCTTTCCCCTGAGTGTTACTTTCTTGCTGGATGTGTGTGTGTGTGTGTGTGTGTGTGTGTGTGTATAGCAGTGTGATTATATATATATATGTATGTATATATGTATGTGTGTATACTTATATATATATATGTATGTATGTATATATATATATATATATCAGCCTGATTATATATACATACACACACATACACACATATATATATAGAGAGAGAGAGAGAAAGCAGCCTGATCCCACTCACATGATCATTCTCTCCATTGCCTTCATTTATAGCTCTTAGGGGCAATAGTATTCCATGACTAATCAATTCCTACCTTCTCTTCAGATTCTTATTCCTAGCCACCTTCTTTCTCCCTTTTCTGCTTCTATGATCCCTACCCAGATTAGCTCAGATTGTCCCAGCCTCAACTTTTCTCTTTCCTTCCTTCTGTCTTTCCAATGTGCCCCTAGTTCTATCAATAACAAAATCTTCTTCACCAGAGCTTTGTCTTTCATATTCCTTTCATCTTCTAGAATTCGCAAGAATCTGGCTTTCTCCTGGAAACCTTATTCTTCTCCATTAATTCTGATTCTTTTTCTCGTACTTTTTCTCCAATTCTAGCTTGCCCTTACCTCTATCACGTCTGGAAGAAGAAGTCAAAATACTGCCACCAATAGATTATCACTTTGCCATTATTATTCTGTAGCTTCTATTCCTTTAAAATCTACATTATCAGATTATATCATTCAATCTTGATTTTTTCACTTATAATTTACCAAACACCTATACATTTCCTCTTCAATTTCAATGACTTACAATGTCTTTGTCTCTGTGTGTCTCTCTCTGCCTCTCTCTGTCTGTCTGTCTCTCTTTCAGACACACACACACACACACACACACACACACAATCCTTCATCCTTGGTGGCTTCAGTGTTTATGGAGATAACCCCTTAAGAAATTTGGATTCCCAAGTTAAACAACTTTCTTGATTTCCATGATCCTTTCATGGATTCTCATCTTTTCATGACTTCCACAGTATCAACTGTGATCCTTGACTCTACCTCAGCTACTCACAGGTATTGTCACATATTAGACTTCACTATCACTTAAAACTATTCTAGATCTAAGATCGAAAATTCTGAACACATCTTCTTGTCCTTTCACCACTTCCAATGCCTCCTTCCTATTAAACCTGCTTTTTCATCCTCAGAATAATCTTTGATTCTTCACTCTCTCCTAGTTCTTTCCAGTCCATTATCCCTGTTCTCATCCCTCTCTCTCTCTACAACAATTAATACTAATGATCATTCCCTTCCTATATTCTCACCACTCTTGGCTTCTATAACTCTACTTTCTCTTTGTTCTGCTCTGACAATGATTCTTTTCAATCTTTTTCAATTACTTCCCAAAAGTGACTTTTCCAAGGATACATGAGAAGCCTTCTTTCCTTCTTTCAACACTCTCTCCCTTCAAAATATTCTTCATTTCCATAGGTTCAATTTTTATATCTTTGTTGATGAATTCCAAATCTATACATTCAGACGTAATCTTGTTCCTGAGCTCCAGTTTTCTATTTTTCCCCAACTACTTACAGACAACTTTACTTAAATATTCTTCTAGACTCAAACTCATTCTGTCTAAACTCAATTCATTATCCCTTCTCCTCCAATCCGTTCCTTTTCTCAATATTTTCATTGCTGTTAAAAGCACTACTATCCTCCCATTCACTGAAGCTTGAAACTGCAGTCATCTTTGAGTCTCTTCTTTTTTTCTTCACTGTCTCACATCTAATTGGTTACTAAACCATGTTGATTCTATATTCACCATATTTCCTAGATATGACTTTTTATCTTCTCTTACCTTGCCACCATCCTGGCTCAAAATCTTTCTGTTTTTCCCATATCACATTGAAATAGTATTTTAACTCATCTCCTTTCCTCCAATCACTTCTTTCTACAATTCAACTTGCACAGCTGCCAAAATATCTTTTCTAATGCACAGAACTGAACATGAAATCATGTCACTTCCTAGTTTGAAAGTACCCCATTGCTCCCTATTGTCTTGATGATACAATTTATTAAATGCCTGACATTATGGGGACAAAGGGTTATAAGTGGGGACAGAAATATCAGCTTTTTGTTAATTGAAAAAAGTCAATTTAAAAATTTAAACGTTCTACATTTTTTATTAAATTGCATTTTATTATATGTGACGTTGTTTTATAATATACTAAGATCTTTATGGAGCTCAATACTAATATTCAATATGTTAGGTATATCTCCAACTTTTGATCTTCTACAAACATAATAGACATTCCTTCAACAGTAAAAATGCTGACAAAAATAGCATCACTCATGGATCTCTAATACACTTTACTAGAGCTCTCCTTCCAAGGAAACATCCATCCATTATTCACCATACTGGGGTTGATTCATTAACCAATTATGAATTTAACTAGACTCTTTCATTCCTAAAATTCTATGCCTCTCCTAATTGTGGTCTCAAATATACAAAGGTTTCTGCATCTGTTCCCTTATTTTTTTCCATTTTCCAACTGGTTGTCCCTCCCACAATCCCCTCATTGCTCCCATCTCTTCCTTCCTATCCATTTAGTGTAGTTTCTTCTCCCTACTCCCCTCTTTTAATTTTGTCAGGAGTTTTAGGAATGCTTATTTATGCCTCAGCACTTTAATGCATTCATGATTTCATCTCCATGACCATTCTCTTCATCCCTCCATCACTGAAAATGTCAATTTCTCAGGTTCTTTTTAATTTTTTGTTCTTTATCCCTCCCCCACTAATAAATCATGAATCATAACTTTTAATCTGGGAGAGGCCCTAGAAGTCAATTCATCCAGCTCTTTTATTTTACAGATGAAGAAAAAGAAGTTCAAAGAGATTGAACAATTTGTCCAAAATTACATAGGTAGAAGATGGCAGTATAGGTTTTGAGTCAAGGTCTTTTGACTTCAGAGCCAGGGCTTCCTCTGGAAGGCCTTCCTCTACATCACTTAATATTATTTTCAATGCTACATTACCTTTTACTATCTCTGAATGAACAGTTAACTTCTTTTTTGGTCATACATGTTCTTAACAGTATCTTTTATGTCAAGTGGTGTGTATGTGTTTGATCATTGGTAATAGATTGCAGTCTTCTAATAGTCACAATATATCTTTCTGCTCCTTCTTATGTAAGCTGAAATTTGGTATCTCTAGGAAAAATTTTAGTTTAAGCAAGATGTGCTTTTTTGGCAGGAGCAGTCTGAGATTATTGATAGTGTTATACAGTTTCCTAAATGCAATCCAGGATGCTTTCAAACCGGGCCTGGTTCACAATCTATAGAGTTTGTCCAAGAGACATGAACTAATTAATTAATACAATAGACTTTTATTCAGAGGTTCATTATAAATTAAGAATTATATATCCTTTATCCATTTGGTTTTGATTTTGGGGGGTAGATTTTGGTGTTTTGGTGTTTTTTTGTTTGTTTTGGGAAGTTTAGATTGGTGTAGATGGGTAGTTCATGTGTTCTGAATGACCAAAGATTTCATTTGGGAAACTTCATTATGTTTTGGATCTGCATGTCTGCAACATGATATCATCAGTGAACAGGAATAAATAGAGAATCTCACCTCCTCTATTTGGAATTTGCCCTGGATTCTTCCCATGACAGTGATTTAAAAATCTTTGGAAAACATATGGTATTAATAATCTTTTTTTATAGTTTTCTTCATATTCATGTTCAAAGAACAATTGAGTAAAGGTATTCAGTGTATGTATCTATAAAGGAATATAAATGTTTTTCTCTATTAAGTCAAAGGCATTTTTTTCAGTCAACAAATAATAAACATGATTGACATTATATTCCCTTTAACACTTAGTTGTTAAGTATAATTATATAGTCTATTTTGGAAAGTTGTCTGAAAGGATGTCTGTTTTGCTACCATATTATCATTAAACATACTCTATATGTACACAGACCTCTGGTCTAGTTTCAGTAGGATTCTGGATAGTAGTTGCTAACACTCCCAATGCACTACACTAAACTGTTCATTTGAACAGATAATCACATGCACACACACCCCTTCTAGGCTCTGGGTTAGCATTAAGTAACAAATATTTCATAAGCTCAAATATCTGGCCATTGTGTTGGTTGGTTTTGTTCAATTGTTTTTCCTTGTAATCAGAACAAATTATATTATGTGGAAGCAGGAGTATAAAGGAGGTATACGTTTGAAAATAAGTGCTATTAAAATTTTTTAAATAAAGTTAATACAAAAGAAAATGATTCTTGAATGCCTTTTAAGTTGTCACCTCCAGGAAAAAAAATTCCTTTGAATATATTTATTTATGCCCAACTACTTTTCCCAAATTAATCTTCTTAACTACTTCTTCAACTAACACATGGCACTGAAGTGTTAGAACCTAATTATGGTTGTTACACTATCATCAATGATTCAAATAGATTGCTTTAGTAAACACTGGCAAATCTATTCAATTAAACATATATTTGTTGCTCTTTTTCTGATTTCATCTCTAAATACTCTGAAAATTGTCTGACCTAATTGGGTTTTATGCCAAATTTCTCCATTTTCCTTTTCCTTCCCTTTCTTTTTTGCTATTTTTTAAGTGATGCTTTCTACAACTATCCTTCATCTTACCCTATATGGTTTTGAGAATTAAATTATATTGTAAACTGGTGATGCTCCCCTGACTACCTTGTTTCTCTATTCAGTAAAGAGATCAGATGTTTGCTGGCTGAAGTAATTTCAGATCTTTTTTGATCTCTGATATAAGTTCTGCTTTAGAGCAGTTAAATTTTTCTAAAAAATAGTAATACTTTCCATATCCTTATCATTATTCTTCTCTCATTTTCAGAGTTAGCAATTTATTTAAATGCATAAGGTGTAACTACATACCATGTTATCTTCTCATCTTTATGCTGTCTCCTAATTTAGGCTTGATTTTCATCAGTCACTGATTGGACAATATGTATTCAACTAATTTTAAAATGGTTCTCATGTAGGTAACTTTGATCCAATCTGCTCAGACATAGTCAATTTAATTTTTACCATGGTATCCAGTACTGGCCATGTTCAGCACTTTGTGATTCTTTTTTTAAGTATTCACCATATTTAAATTCAGGTTTCTGAATAATCTGCAAAGCTTTGGTCTTTTTCATTGCAGAAAATACTTCTGAATCTCTTTTTTGCTTATCTATCCTGTGCCCAATTTCATATTGAATCACCTAGTGTCAAACAATGTGTTGACTTGCTTAGAAAAATCATGTCAAGTTCTTCAAAGAATATCAAGAGAACATTGTACACAATAACAATAAGAGTATGTGATGATCAGCTGTGACAGACTTGGCTCTTTTCAACAGTGAGGTGATTCAAGACAATTCCAAAAGACATGATATATAAAGTGCCATCAACATCTAGAGAGAGAACTATAGGAACTGGGTATGAATCAAGGCATAGTATTTACACTTCTTTTTAGTTATTGTTGTCTGCTTGCTTGTTTTTCTTTTCTTTCTTAAAATGTTTTTTTTTTCACTTTTGTTCTGATTTTTCTTGTACAGCATGGCAAATATGGAAATATATTTAGAAGAATTGTACATGTTTAACTTATATTGGATTGCTCACCATCTTGAGAAAGGGAGATGGGGGAAGAGAGGGAGAAAAAATTGGAACACAAGATTTTGCAAAGGTGAATGTTAGAAACTATTTTTGAATGTATTTAGAAAATAAAATACTATTTAAAAGAGAAGAGAAAAGATATTTCTTTTCATCTTGAGGTGTATAATGAAAGTAATACTACCAATCCCCTTATTTTTCTTTTCAAGGAGAAACTGGAGCTGATATTCTATTATACTCCCTGAGGGCAGAGATTGTTTCTGTTTTCTTTTATTTTCATCTTTATCCTTTAGCTAAGAACAGTAACTGGAATATTAATAAATGCTTTTTCATTCATTTATTAAGTCAGTCACTCATTCATTTATCTGTCCATTTTGCTGAAACTTATGCTGGGTACAAACATATTAAAGAAAAGTAAAATATGTTCTATAACAAAATGTCCATCATTTATTATTTAGTACATACCAGGCACTTGTACTAAGCCCTGGGGATATCAAAAATATAAAAAAAAGTTATGGTCCCTGTCCTCAAATAACTCGAATTCTAATGGGAGAGACAATATGCAAACAATTATACACATAAAATAAAAGGCAATTGAAGTGAGAAATGGTACTTCAATGGAAGATGTTGAGTATCTGTTGTAATTATGTTCATTGTTATCTTTTTTTACATTCATCATAGGCAGTGAAAGGAAAGAATATCATGAAATGTTATTTCTTAACTTGGAAAGACAAGAACTGATGCTAAGTGAAGTGAACCAAGAGAATTTTGTACACAGAAACAACTGGGAAAAGTATTATCCAAATAGTTTTACTATGAGAGCTTATGAGTCTTTTCAGTGTGCTACATGAAGAGCCTAGCATTGTAAATACACATGTGGATCATTAATGTTAAAGCATTCTGATTCTGAATATGAATTTTTCATTGGCCTTGCAACCCTCTAAAGGAAGATTATTGCTTTTATTAAGAAAAATAAAGACATCTAGAGAAGGGCTTCTTAAACTATTTCCATTCATAACCCTTTTATAGCCAAGAAATTTTTCTGTGACCTCAGGTATATAAATATATAAAAAAAGATATGCAAATGAAATATTTACTGTAATCAATCTTAGTTTTGCAACTCCCACATTCAGTTAAAAGATCTTACATGGGGTTGCAACCCACGGTTTAAAAACTGGGATCTCGAGGAAACTGTCTATAGATGTCTCATCACTGACTTCTCTGACCACAAGAAATGGGCTTATTACAGATTATAAAATCACTCAAAGGAATCTTCTTTTCTCAGAATTCTCTACAAGGAATTCCAAAACACCAAGAAACTAGTCCTGAGATTTCAAATATCCCAACTCCACATTTTAGAGTTAATTTATGTCCCATACGGTTTTAAAATTGAAAAGAACCTTAGAAACAACAAGACCAAGACCCTCATGAGGAGATTGAGATCCAGAGAATAATTCATGCAAGATCACATAGGTAATAAGTACAAGAGCCAGTATTTGATCTAAGGTCCTCTGATGACAAATATAGGGTTCTTTCATTCATATCATCTTTCTTTCGGCAGGTCCAGGGATATATTTTCTTTCCATATCTTATGACAACAAATTTTTAAAAGATGAATGAAAGGTGGGAAAAAGTTTAGGAAAACCAATCACCACACTAAAAAATGTCTGCTTGAAATTATATGCAGTGTTGTAGGGCCATGTCCTCCCAAAGGAGGAGGTAGGAGGAAGATATCTTTTCATATTTCTTCTTTAGAGCCAAGTTTTATCAATATAATTTTGAAGCATTCTGTTTTATTGTGCTACTATTGACACTATCTCCATTCACATTGCTGTGGTCATTGTATATATTTTCTGTCTAGAACATCATCGTTTTTTTTCAATCACCCAAATTCTCAGTCTTAGACCCTCCCACAACCCATTCAAAACATCCAATTAGCTGCCAAATTTTGTCTTTTCTATATCTTTAACAATGTTTGTATGTTTCTCTGTCTCTCTGCTTACATGATTGAGACTCATGTCTAGCTCACACCAGTATAGTGATTTAGGTTCAAGATTTGAATATCCCCTTGAAATAGAATATGTTCCTTTCTTCCCTCAATCTCATAGAATCCTTCTCTTCTTTTAAGTTGAAGCTGAAGCCTTTGCTTATTTCCTCCCTCCTCAACTACCTTTTATTTAACTATTTTGTATTTATTCTCTTTATGCTTGCATAATTATCTGTTGTCTGTTCAATTAGAAACCAAGCACATTATGAATTTCATTTATTGTATTTGTATTCTCAGTATCTAACACAGAGCCTGGTATATAATAAGCACTTAATATTTATTAATTAGATAAAATATTTGTGAACTGTAAACTTCAATAAAATAAATTGATTTTCAATAAAAAATATAGTTCAATAATTCAAATAGATATCATTCCCCTATATCTCTGCATTTTCCAGAGTCTCAGCACAATTGACAGTTGACTTTCTACTTCCTTTAGCATAAAATATAAACTTCTCAGTCTGTTTTTTTAACAAATGAAGTGTTACTGATTTCTTTTTTTTTTCAGTCATCCAAATTTTCCCCTGTATCTGTCTTCCTCATTACTTCCATAGCCATTTCATATAACAAATACACCCCCCCCACACACACACACACACACTTCCACGTATATTAGTGAAAAAGAGGAAGAGGGAAAAAATCAGCAAAACCAATGAATACATTAAAAATAAAATCTGGCAATAGATGTAATATTAAAAAACTGTGTAATCCTCTGTGAAGGACTGGGGGAGATATTTTTCAACTTTTCATATATGCTTTTTTTGTAATTTGTGACATTTAATTTCATTTTTTGTAGTTACTCTTTTCATTTGCTTTGTTGTTGTCATTGCATATATGATTTTCTTCTTTGTTTTGGTTCATAAAAGCATTTCTACATTTCTTTATATTCATCTTGTCACTTCTAATAGCAGTAATATCCTATTAAAACCATGCACTGTTTGTTTAGCCATTTCCCAATCAATGAGCATCTATTCTGTTTCAGTTCTTTACTACCACCTCCCCCCACACAAATTCACATACATCTCTTTCTCTCTCTCTTTCTCTCTCTCTTTCTCTCTCTCTCTCTCACTCACACACACACACACACATACACACACATACATACATAGACACGCATAAAATTATTTTCCAGAACTGTTGCACTGATTAATAGTTCTATCTACAATCCTTCAGTGTGCCTATTTCATCATAGTCCCTCCTGTTTCTTTTTTTTTTAATCCTTTTCATCTTGTCTTCAACCTACTTTCCCAGATTTTTATACATGTCTACTCTTCTTGCAGTTCTCTGTGGCTCAGCAGACTAGTTTTCTACCATTCCTCACACATGACACCCTATCTCCCAGTATGCCTTTACACTGGTTGTACCCCATACCAATGGGTACTTCTTATCTTCACCTCCTAGGATTCCTGTTTTCTTCAGAATTCAATTTATATACTATGTCCTCATTCCCTGACCTCCCTGAATTTCACTACCATTCCCACCCCCTCCCCAATTCCCTAATATTTATTTATTATATACATTGTAAAATGAGGAAAAAAGTGAATTCCAGTTTTAGGAATAGTCAGTCCTTTGCAAAGGCACAGAGATAGAGTACCATATGTGTGAGAATACCATTTTGACTACACTGAAGAGCTTTTCTAATGGTATAATGGAAAGATAGTGTGTAATAAGACTAGCAAATGTGTCATCACTACCCTTGCCTCCTTTGTTAATGCTCTCTCCTTCCTCAGATTATCTTGTCATTATTTATCTGTACACATGCAAAATATAACCTCCATGAGGAAACAGTTTTAGATGGTTTGTAAAACTACTTAATTCTTTGCCAATTTTAGCGTCAGGTTATAGATAATATTTCTGTATCTAGCTCCTTTTAATCTCTAAATTATACATTCCTTGATAACAGGAATACTTAACTTTTGTTGTGTCATGGAACCATTTGGCAGTTGTTCAAAAGCGCTTTTTAGACTAATTTTTTTTTTAATGCACAAAATAAAATAATTAGATCACAGATGAAAACAATTACAGTGTATTTAAACTAAGATGTGATTTTTTCCCCATCCAAGCTTATGTTTTCCCTGAAATTTATCCATAAAATTTCTTAAGGGTCTATGGGACAAAGATATTTGTGACATATTTTTATTCAAGCACAACTCTTACCAGAAAAAAGGTCGATATAAGAGTTTTGTATAAAATAGGGAATTGGGATAAGAGGGAATATGAATTACATTTATTCATTTTCATCTAGGATAAGGAAGGAGAAAAACTTAATTATAATACCCACAATCTCCATCTCCAACTTTGCCTTAATATTTATATTTATGTTAGAATAAATAATTTTATTTCAGTCTTCCTCTAAATATGTACATATTTGATACAAATTTTGCTTTATGGCTATTAGTATTACATGACACTAAGACTACTGTTTGCTCATGATTTCTTGATATTATATATATAAAATTTTCATGACTTCAAATAATCTTAAAATATCCAGTTTGTGACACAATGGAACAAGCTATTTATTATCCTATATAACTTTCCTTACACATACACACACACACAACCACACACACACACACACACACACACACACACATTTACAGAGTACATGATACACTCAAGAACCTAAACAAGCTGACGAGCAATTTTGGTACCTATAAAAAAAACATAAAATACTCTAAAATCAACATTGTAATTCATGATGTTAAAATGATACGAAAAATAGCAAGGATAAATTTAGTTGAACAGAATCAGGCACAAGTCTCATGAGAAGGCATGGGAAGAGGTTGAAGGACAATATCCCTTGGGATTAAGATCAATATACTGGAACACCACTCTGGGTTAGAGATGTAACAATGTAGTACTGAACTAGCTCACCAGATATATAGGCATAGAAGGAAACAAATATATCATGTTAGCTTTTTTACTTTAATATTTCTTGCTAGCTAGTTGTGTTTCTATGTTATAGGTGGAACGCAAGTATCACTAAAAATTTGAAGGTAAATTTCAAAATTGTATTTTAATATTATTATTTTAAAATTTTATACTTTCTATCTTCTGATGCCTTAGGACAAAGTTCTGGTCACTCTACCCTAGCTCTTCAAACAATGAAAGAGTTTTTTTAAAAAACTGAATGTATCCAACAACAGTCATAGGAATGGTAAGGGGACTTAGAATTACCTTTTGATAGTTCAGTCAATTGAGAAAAGTTAAGTTACATAGCTTAGAGAAGGATAGTCTTAGGGAGGATATGATCTTCAACTATTTTTAGGTTTGTCATATGGAAAAAAAAATGAAATAGATTTCTTTTACTTGGATCCAAAATAAAGAGAACAAAACAATGATTAAAAGTTGAAGAGACACAGTACTTTGGGAAGATATGAGTATTCCCTCCCCCCCAAAAAAAAATGATTAGAAATGTAGAGAATCAGAATGGACTTCCTTGTCTTAGATATGGTAAAGGCAATTTTAATTAATATTAGTATTAAATTAGTTGATCTCTGTGATCTCTTCCAACTTAGAAATTTAAATCTGTTTGGACTATTAAAAAGAGTAGTATGCATTTTCAAGGGAAAGGGTCAATGTTATTTCATACAAAATGGCCAGGCTCTTGCCTCAAACATGTTTCTTTGTTCCAAATAGTGTGGGGATTTGACCCTAATACCAAAACAAACCCCACAGGCAACTTCCCTACTCCACTCATTTCAGACTCACTAGCAGTGATGCAGTAAGATAAAACCAATGAAATATAATTGAAGTTAATGTCATCCTCCTTGCAATATACCCATGATTTGAACATTTGGACAAAGAAAACAACTTGGGCTGCTGAAAAGCCAAGATACTATCATTCTTCAGCTGCCCACTCATTGAAACAATCATGTTACACATTTCACAATCTATGGAAATTTATTGAATCCTATCTTGGATAAGACTGTGGTCAATTCATTTAACTTCTCAGAGAGAAGCTCACTTTTACCAACTATTAAATAGTTGCCCTACTTTCTTCCAAAGGTTGGTATAAGAAAAGCACTATAAAAACCTTGGATAACTATACAACTGTGTGATAATAGTAATAATAAAATGTTTGCAATTTTTTTCAATTCAATACTTTTTTTTTTCCTTTATGAATGACACTGTTACTGATTTGTGGCAAAATGTGTGATCAGAGGGGATGGAATGGTGTCTTGAGAGAGTACTTAGTGACAGAGACTGAATCTTACAACCTGAATTTGAGTACTGACTCTGCTGGAAGTCATTATACTTCATTTTGCCTCAGTTTCTTCACTAGTAAAATGTGGAAATTTGACTAGACTGGCTCTAATATCTCTTCCAAATCTAAATTTTATAAGGACTGCATGATTTTCCAAAAGTTGTACAGGATACTCCAAATGGCTTTTATTGCACACTGGATTAGAATCTTCAGGCTCAATAAAAGTAGGAAAATGGGTCATTAACTCTTTGATTCCATTTAATGTACTTCATCATAAGTTCTAAAACTGAAAGCAATCTCAGAAACTAATTCCCTAATATCTAGGATAAGAAAATTGAGGCTTATGGGGGTTAAATAAATAAAAAAGAAGTAGCTAGTGCCAAAGGCAGGATTTGAATTCAAGTCTGTGGACTCCAGAAACAGTACTCTTCTACTATAACTCTTCTACTATATCACACTGCTTTTATTAATTCTAAGGGAGATAGGAGAGAAAGGGGGAGGAAAGGAAAAGGAGGGAGAGAGGAAGGAAGGAAGAGAGGGAGGGAGGGAGGAAGGAAGGGAGAAAGGGGGGGCGAGGGAGACAGAGACAGAGACAAAAAGAAACACACACATGGGTATACACATACATACATACACGTACACACACACGTGCAAAGGTAATTCCTCTTCAATTTTGTATGAAAAGCATCAATGACAGTAGAAATATCTTTAGTGAGTATATGGCTTTAGTTTCATACTGTTCTTGATCTTACTAGTTATGAGATTGAAGAAAAATCCCACATTGTTACAACTTTTAAGAAATCTTCTATGATTTTTAATACACCATGGGAGAAATTTTTTGGAGGGTAACCCACAAAGCTTCATTTTGCTGTACTAAATAATTTTTAATAGCCAACAAACCAATAAGTAAAGTGGGGTTATATATTCTCTGCAACCTTCTAATCTAAAGTTTTGATCTACTGCAGAATGTAATTTGCAACAATTTTCCTGGTTTTTCTTTCTTCAAACCTTTTTTAAAAACGTTCTCAATTTTGTTGTTGTTTAGTCATTTTCAGTCACATCCAATTCGTCATGATTTTGGGGGGGATTTTTCTTGGTGAAGATATTAGAATAATTGGCCATTTCCTTTGCCAGCTCATTTTACAAATGAGAAAACTAGATAAACCAGGTTAAGTGACTTACCCAGGGTCACACAACTGGTAATTATCAGGACTTGTTTGAACTCATGAAGATGAGTCTTCCTTATTCCAGGCTCAATGCTCTATCCACTTTACCACTTAGTTGCCCTATGCTCATAATGCATGTGTAGATTACTCATAAACAGTTTTGTAGAGATGGGAAAACAGGCATAAGGACTGAGAATTAATGTTTTTTTATTTCCTTTTAGGGACAATAATAAAGTCCAATATTTTATTTTCAAAACTGTATGTTCATTTCTTCTTTCTTAACTCTTGAGAATCCAAATTGTTATCTCTACCCTATAAATTGAACTCAAATCCTACAAAAAGTGTTCTGCTCTACACAATGGAAAACTTCCTCTAAATCTTTTAACTTTCCATAGAGTGGATGCTTAACCAATGTTTGTCAAATAGTATAAAAAGTTTCAGTTGGGATTCATGCCCTCCCATCACTACTGTTGCTTCCAAACATCTTGTCCCATAGCAATTTCTAGGGCTCCATTAGTACTACATTCCTACAGTCAGCTCAGTTAGGAAGTATTTTTGTCACCCAGTTATAAGGAAAGAATTCTGCTTGACATGACTTATGGAGACTTTCTTGGTTTTATGATTTATGAGCTTGCTGATTTGGGGAAGATTTGTTTTTTAAGTAACTGACTGTATAAAGGTATTTCATCCCTGAAAAATTTGCCTCATGAGGATATTACTGTGTTAAAATGTGTGCCTTAATCAATTATGCTTTATTTATGTTTAAACTCTAACTTACTTGAATGCTCATCAAAATAATTACTGTTTTGTTATATATTGTTTTCTTGTGTAATTAAGATGTTGCTTATATGTTCCCTCATTAAATCCAATTAAGCCTACTTGTAATGAAAAAGCAAATCTGAGTATGATATTATCATAGATTTAGAACCAGAATCTACCTAAGAAATCAGGTAGTCTGGGTTATTATCTTTTTTTATATATGTTGGACTTTTTTGACAGTTCATTAACCACTTAGAACCCTTAATGCATAGGTTAAAATATACCTATCTTTTTTTTTAAATTCACACACCCAAGGTTAAAAACTCCTGATCTGGTCCCTAATTTTGCAAATGAAGAAACTCAGGCTTAGAACAGTTAAATTACGCTTCCCCCCCCCCCGGGGCACATAGGTAATTATAAAGAGCAGAGCTGAATTTCAAGCCCAAGTCTTTTTTCCTTTTGCTCCTTCTTACTAAGTATATTGTTATTGCTCAGTCATGTCTGACTTCTTGTGATCCAGTATGAGGTTTTACTGGCAGATTTATTCTGGAGTGGTTTGCCATTTTCTTCTCTAGTGGATTAAGTAAAACCACACAGCTAGGGAATGTCTGAGGTCAAATTTGAATTCAGGTCTTCCTCACTCCAGGTCTAGTGCTCTATCAACTGAATCATCTAATTATCTCCTTTAGGTACATTCCCATTCTACAGATAGAGAAACTGAGATCAGTTAAATGAAATATGCCATGATAGTTATGTATGAGTGGTAATTTCCAGACTTCCAGTTCTACATTTCCCATCTTCTTCAGTCTATCTATCATCACCTAAGGGTAATGCATTTGTTTATGTTTGTTTCCCCTCCTAATCTGATTTTTAGGAATAGACTGGCAATATTATCTTGCTCATCTATGTGTTATCATGTCACCCTCTAGTGGCTTCAGTCAAAAGCTCTAAGAATGGGAATGGAGAAGGAAAAAAATTGGAACAGAAGGTTCCAATAGAAAGACTATTAAAATTTATGACAGTAGTGATAAGGGGGAAAAGAGAATTAGGATCAAAATGGTAGGAAACATTTAAAATGCTATGTAAAACAAAAAGATTCATTCATTTAACATTTATTGAGAACCTACTGTGATCAAGGTACTGTGGTGGGTGGATATTATGAATGATCCAGAAATGAATGTGATACAAGTCATGTCTATCATGAAATGTTGCAATAGTAATAGGGATAGAGTGGAAAGGGGGAAATGGAAACTCAGGAAATCACATTGAGATTGATAAATTTACCAACCTCAAAACCTGTTTGCTAGTTTCCACTAGGAGTTTCTAAGAAAATAAAACCAGGCTTGACCACTTTCAAAAGTGGATATACTTTTAAAATATAGCAGCAGGCAACAACAATAGAGAGTATGTCTTCATAGATTTGGAAGGTACCTTAGGAGACATCGAAGTCACTCCACCTTCTTTACAGAAGAGAAAGATAAAATGTTTATTTCTAACTTTTTAAAATCTCTTCCAAATGCCTAATACAGTACCCTATACAAAATAGGCATTTAAACAATAGGTTTGTTGAACTGAATTGAACCAAAACAATCCCTTGAAATTCCAAAAAGTATTTGGATTAGTTTAACATAATTAATGAAATGTTTATTAGATTAAAGACAAATACCTTCTTAAAGTATTCTAAGTGATTGAACAATAAGTGTTGAAATAGTAAGTTATAGAAAAGAAATCTGCATATGGAACCCAAGGATCAGGTTTTAAGTCATAACTTTGTTTATTTTCGGTGTGAATTCTGGCAACTATAGCAAGTATGTAATTGGAACCTGCTCTGTGCAGGTTTATAGGGTATAAGAGAAAACTAGATAATCCCTGCCCTCAGGAAGCTTACATTCCACCAGAAGGAAATAATATACCTTTACAAAGAAGATGCAAAATAATTCAGAACAATTTAGAAAATTGGGAAAAGTCTTGTGTAGGAAGGATGTGGCACTATAGCTGATGCTTCTAAGAGGAAAGGATGAGAAGAGATAACATTCTAATATACACAAAGTGTGGAAGTAGGAAATAGAATGCCATATTCTCTTATAAAATGCCATGTTTTTATTGTAAACTGTATGAGAGCATACAGTTTGACTGGAATGTAGAATGAATGAAGGGGAATAGCATGAATCAATCTAGAAAGATAGGTTGGAGCTAGATTGCAAAGGGTTTTAAATGCTAATCAAGGATACCATGTTTTATCCCACAGGTGAAAGGAAGCTATTGAAACTTCTTAAATAGGTCAAACATGTCACCTGACCACATTAGATCTCAATTTTGTCCTCTATTAAAGAGGAGGTTTGGGTTCTAATATATCTTTTGGGTTCTAAAACCTGTAATCCTATTCACATTTTCCTCCCAAAGTGTTTCCCATCAGACTAATATGGGAATTAATGAGAAATTCTTGTTTCTACCAGGTCATTGCTTATTTCCACCAGTAAGTGGCACTAAGAACTACTGCATGTGTTATCTTATACCAGGCATACATCAAAAGCAATCTGAGTAAGAGCTTCTCCATACTTTTCTACCTTGGTGTCATTTGATAACAAGAATTATAAATTTGATAACAAGAATTATAAACTATAAAAAACAGAGTACATTGTCACATTGGTGTAGCAAATATGAGTGGAGGAATAATTCCATTCTTCATCCAAAAAACTGGCCTAAGGGCCACATTAAAACTAAATGGCAAATATCCATGCCCAAATCTGAAGAAAATATGTCTTGGGAATGCTGAACAATGACCTGATTGGTGGACCTTTCTGGAAACTAGAAATCACTTTACACTGAAGTCCTGAATTTAGGTCTGCTCAAAAAAAAAAATCATTGATGAACTCATTCACACACACACACACACACACACACACACACACACACACACACACACATTATACTTTAGGCAAATCAGTGGACTCCAGTATTTAAAGAACTCAACATCCATTCTGTTCATATCAGCTTCCATATTCATAATGGCTACAGTAACACAAAAAATAATTGGTACTTAAGCATCCAATCTTGAAAAAATTATCTCAGAGAAATCAGCCTGACTTGTAAAGGAAATACACCAGAAATTTGTAAAAAATAAAAGGAGAAAAAACAAACAAAATGAGAGGTGCTCTTATTATTACTTCTGGAAAAGAGTCCCAGATATAGAAATGTAGAAAAGTCCCTGAAAATGCATAGAAACTGATATTTCTCCCAGAGGAAAACCCTACAATGTAGCATCCTTTCTGGATGCTACCTTTTCACTTTAGCAATCACAGTTTGCAAGTTGAATCCCTAGAGGATGAGTTCTTGAGTCCCAACTAGAGTGTTTAACTTTAATTGTCATCTAGGAGATATAACTAAGAGCAAAGGCATTTACTAAGACAACAGAATAAGAATAGTAGCTTATGTAATAGACCTTCTATAAATTTGGGACACAGTTTCCCACAGATACACATAGCATTAGCAGAAAGACTTTAAGAGTACACAATAATGATGCACCCTTACAAGGAACAACATATGGCCAAGAAAACTCATGTCCATCATATTTCAAGGCCCTGATATTTAATGTGTCCCCATACTGTGGCACAGTATCTCAACTGAACAAGCCTCTCCACTAGTTCCCTGGGGCTTATTCCCCTTCTGAGCTTAGCTCCTAATTGTTAACTAATTCTCCCTTGAATCCACAATTGGCTCTCTCCTCTGTTTTCATGGGTCATGCTCCTTTAAGCAACTTCCTGCTCTGACAGTCTTTTAACACTCTCTCTGCTCCCTGCTGGAAGTAGAATTTCCTACTGAGCAAGTAGATCCACTGCAAGATGCCAGGCTGAGGTGGGGGAGGGAATTTGGGGGAAGATGGGGACAAAGGCAATGAGGAGACACCAGTCCCCTCCTAGCCTCTCCTGCTCTCTGGAAGAGGCACAGGGGTCACATTCCACCAAGTTGTTTCCCAGATGAACTGTCTCAGCTGCTCCCAAGGCTGGCCAGCTTAATATCTTTAAAAGTCACCAAGGGAAAGGCCATTCTTCCGCCAGCCAAAGGCAAACTATCCTTTCAGTTTCATCAAAGAAACTGCTTCACACTTTATAAAGGGATAACGAGACTTGGATTTGCACTTTAACACATTAACACCTTGCTATTTCTCTTATCTACCGCTTTTTGTTATTTGTTCTTTTGACAGGTGGAAGCTAACTCTCCCACTTCCCCTGCAGATACAGACATATGTTGTTGTTGCTGTTGCTATTATTTATCCTCTGTTCCTGAAGAGCACCATGACATCAGGGAGGTGATGCCATGAAATGTAAATGAATTAGGTTTAAAGGAGAGAGGATTGCACAAAGTAACCAGCCCCATTTTCTCCTCTAGAGCCAATAAACAAGATATAGATCAGGATAATCTGAGATGGTTCTGGATGAAGAGTGAAACCCTGTCAGTGAAATCAGAAAGATCATGGAAAAGAGAAAAGGCACCACAAAGATTGTAAAAGGACAAATTTCCTGACCAAAAAAAAAAGGGGGGGCTCAAGGGAGGATTGCAAACTTTGAACCAGTAAGCCTGACTTCATTTTCTGGGGGGGGGGAAGAAAGAATCCTTAAAGAGATGGTTGGTAAATATTTAGAAAAAAAAACTAGTGATTATAAAGAACCAGAATGGCTTTATCAAAAAAAAAGTAATGTTACACAAATTCCATTTTGCTTTGATAGGCCTGTTGTTCAATTATGTTCTACTCTTCTTGATCCATTTGGGGTTTTCTTGGCAAAGATATTGGGGTAGTTTGCTATTTCCTTCTTTTGCTCATTTTAAAGAAGAAGAAGCAATTGAGCAAATAGTTAAGTTACTTAGCCAGGGTCACATAGCTATTGTAGACAGATTTTTGCTGAGGCTAGATTTGAACTCAAGAAGATGAGTTGCCCTGATTTCTTATATATATAAAGACATATATACATACATATATAGACCATATACTTATTCTTTGAGGATAAGCATAATTTCACATTTCACTTTATATCTCTATTACTTCAACATACTATTTTGTGTGTCATAGTTGGCTATTTAATAAATATTTGCTTTCTCACCTGAGCAACTTCCATGTGCCTCAGGCATCTCTCTAGGATTTAGCTACCAAGTGAAAACAAAACAAAGCAAAAAACAGTCCCTCTCTTCAAGGATCTTGCCTTCTAATGGGGAGGAAGGAGCAATATACAAACTATTATGTATATACAAGATACATATATATATAGTGATGCAAATTTTTTATAATCCTTAAATCACTATAGAAACATGTTACTATTCCATAAGTGTGAATTGTTTGTTGTTATGATGACAATAAATTATGAGGTAGAGGGAGGTGTCTTATTTTGAACTATAGTTTAAGATTTTTAATTCTATAATTTCTTTTTATTCTCTGACTTAGTTTTTCTTTTATGTGTCTTCCATGCCAGAACAGTTTGTAATATTTTCTTCATTTGAGTAATGAATTTGTTTAAAATCTACTCTCTACAAAATGTCCCACATATTTTAAAAGGGATTTTCTTAACTAGCTTAAGTTGAGTACTGATATAAGATCATCCTTTACTTCATGTTTAGGTGTTCAAATGGAATAGGTCCTGAAAATCTCTTCATTATTAGATATGGCTAAGGCAGATTAGCAGTTACAGATTTCAAACTATATTATAAAGTAGAAATCACCAAAAACAATATGGTACTGATTAAGAAATACTGGTGGATTACAAGAATAGATTAGGTACATAATACATAGAAGTAAATTACTATAGTAATCTATTGTTTGATAAAAATCGAAGATCGAAGATTTTAGGGTAGCAACTCAACATGTGACAAAAATCATTGGGAAAAGTGGAAAGAAATTTGGAGAAAAGTAGGCTTAGACCAAGATCTCACACCATATGCCAAGGTAAGGTCAAAATGAATAAATGATTTATACATAGTGATATCATAAATAAAGTAAGGGACCATGGGAAAATCTGCTTGTCAGATTTATAGTTAAATGAAGAACTTGTGTCCAAATAAGAGGCAGAAAGCATTATAGGAAATAAAATAGATAGTTTTGTTTACAAGAAATCTAAAAACTTTTACACCAACAAAACCAATGGAGACAAAAGTAGAAGGAAAAAAAAGACACTGAGAAAATGCTTTTGCAAAAAGTTTGTTTGATAAAGGCTTTATTCTCAAATATGTAGGGAACTGAACCAAACTGATATAAAAAAATGAACCATTCCCCAAATGATGACTATTAAAAGGATATGAAGAGGTAATTTTCAGAAGAATAAATTAAAGCTATTAATAATTACATGAGAAAATGCGCTAAATCACTACTGTTTAGAAAAATACAAATTAAAATAATTCTGAGACATCACCTCAAACCTATCAGATTGATTAATATGACAGAAAAAATGACAAATGGTGGAAGAGATGTGGAAAATTGGGACACTAATGCATTTTTGGTAGAATTATAAACTACTAGAATCATTCTTTAGAATGATTTAAAGGGCTTTAAAACTATGAATGCTCTTTGATCCAGTGATACCACTACTAGATCTATATCATAAAAGAGATTAAAGAAAAGGGAAAAGGACCTATTTGTACAAAAACATTTTATAGAATTTCTTTTTTGTAGTGTCTTTCAAAGATTTGAAAATCAAGGGGATGCCCATTAGCTGGGGAATGGTTGAACAAGTTGTGGGATGGAATACTATTCTGCCATAAGAAATAATGAGCAGGCAAATTTCAGGAAAAAAAATGGAAAAGACTTATATAAACTGAACAGAATCAAAAGAGCATTGTACACTATAGCAGCAATATTGTAAAGATGACCAACTACGAAAAGCCTAGCTACTCTACTATAATGATCCCAGACAATTTCAAAGGACCCATGATGAAAAATGTTATCTATCTCCAAAGAGAATTTTTATAAATTCTGAATGCAGATTGAAGCACACTTTTAAAAAAACAACTTTTTAATTTTTTTTGTTTTATTTATTTTTTATTTTCCAACATGTCTAATATGGGGAAAGGGAGGGAGTTGTTAATAAGATAGGACTGTTTTTAGGACCAGAACATAATTTCTGAAACACATCTCCCTTTAGTGGGAAGAGCATTTTTAGCAGTCAAATCTCTAAAATTTCTTATCCTCTCTTCCTACTTCCCTGGTTTAGAAGTTTGTTGGATATCTTACAAGGTATCAATTTCTTTACCAATTCAAGCATTACTCCTATTCTACTTGCTTTTGATTTTAGTAGAGAGAGGTTGAAAGGTGACACACAAGTAAAGTTCCCATTCACTTATAAATTTTAACACATTAATATAATTATTACCCCTTGTGCATAACACATTAGGTCTTCCATAGACCAAAAAAAAGTCTTTTCAATAGAAGATTTTTGATAAATGAAAATCCATATATCATTAATTGCCTTTGACTTCCATCTTTTTGTGTACTAAATGAATAAGGTTAATCACTACCTGCATAATGAATACAAGAAACAGAGTAATGTGGGAAACATGATCCAGGAGGAAATCAAAGATTTGGGCCAAGAGGCAATCCAAATTTAGTCACTACTCTAGCTCCTTGAGAAAATATTTAAATCCATTATTGCCACAAATAATATTGAAAATATTTAGTATTTAAATGATGTTTCCTCTTTAAAGGATTTAAGCAGCATATTTTAACAGCTCAGTGTGATCTCAGAGATGTTAGTGCTTTTTTCTCTAGGCAAATCTACTATTCCATCTCTTTCTATATCCTTTCTATCCTTTATAGATTCTTGTCCATTTCATAAATCTTCCACAGAAGATCCCCAGAATACATTAGAGAAATTAATTTCTGGAGGTAAATGCAGGCCTTGGCCTATTATCTTGCTCTGCAAACTACCTACCTTCTTTTCCAGTCATACATAGCCTTGATCATCTTTTACACTATTGCCTGCATGGCAGTCTTCAGAAGTAATATGGGGCAGCCTTTTATGTTCATCCTTTGCCTTTCTTTCCCCTTTCAGAGTCCTCTCAAAAGGTGATAGTCCATGAATTACAGCCATATAGTATCATAAAGTTAATCTTGGAGGTGGAAGGATGGATTTGTGTGATATCTAAGAGTTTAGGATTACTGAAAGCCCAGAATCACTGAAAGAGCAATTTCTCAAATCTGATATTTTTCCTCTCTTATTCCAGTCTGGACCAGATTATTGCATATCTGCAGTTAACTCTCCAAGATAAAATGCTACAACAAACAAACAAACAAACAAACAACCCATCAAGTTGTATATTAATCTAAGCAATGCAAAATTTCAATCTATTTGGGGTTTTGCTTTGGGAGGTTATTTTTGGTGCTAATCTATAGCTGGACATTTCTCCTAGCTGAGGCAAATACCTCTGACAAACAGAAATCTTTCTTTTATGCTAACCTTTTTATAATCATCTTACGCAAAGAATAAGGTTATCCCTATTATGAATCTTCCAAAGACTTTCCTATGATTTTAACATAGGCATGGAGGACAGTTAAAGGAGAGTCTATAACACAGCAATGCCACATTAAACTTTCTTCAGAAATGATTCTATCCATTTCCCATACTTTTGAGCCTACAGCTTATTTAAATAGCTTCAGTTAAAACTATTATAATTGCATTTATTCTGCTCTTCCACATTTTTTCTTCCCTTTTGGTTCTAAATCAGGGCTTGACAAACTATAGCTCCAAGTCAGATATAAAAACTTTTTAGCTCATGACTCTACAAGTTTGCCCACCCTTGTTTGAAATAGTCAGTGACCCAATTATGCACAGATAATGCTGATTTATCTAGGAATTTATTTTCTTTTTCTTAGGAATTCGATTCAATGCCTTCAATAATCAATTATGATTCCAGAGGATTGATAATGGAGGATGCTACCCACCTCTTTTTGACAGGTAATATACTCTAGATTTAGAATGAGACATACATTTTTGGACATGGCTAATGTGGATTTTAGTTTTATTTGACTAAGTGTATTTGTTACAAAGGTTTTTTCCCCTTTTCTTTGAAGGGGTAGGAGGGAAAGAAAATAACCACTTGTTAATTTAAAAAATTTAAATGTATAATTTCTCTCTTTTAAATTTAAAAAATTGTATTGATGGCCTTTGCTTTCATATTGCAGTCACTTCCAAATCCACTTCCCTTTCCACCTCCATAGTCCAGTGGGTCTTCTCTAGTAACAAAAAAGAAACCAGTTAAACAAAACTAATTGATTCAGAAACTCCTAACAATAAATGCAATAATTGTGCCTATAGGCATGCCACCTCATCTCCCCACTTTTTTTTAATAAAAGAGATACATTTCCTCCTGCTTTTTCCTGGACACAATTTTATTTTAGTGGTGTCATTTTCAATTACATTATTGTAATTATTATGTATATTGTTTTCTGGTTTTGGTTACTTCCCAATACATCAATTCATTCAAATTAAAATTCCTGCCTTCAAGAGGCTTGCATTCTAAGGAAGTGGGAGTGGAGGGAATAGTGTGTATTTGTGTGTATATAATATATATAATAAACATACATATATTATATGTGTATATGATATATTATATACACACACATATATATGTATGTGCGTACATACAAAATACAAATTAAACCAATGAAAGGCAAAAAATGTGTTCAAGAAGTATTAATGCAACCAACTAAACTTGCTTAGTAGTTATTTACATTCAAATTAGTTAATTACATTCAAATTAGTGTAACAATTTTAGTGTCATTCCTTTTAAATTTCCATCAGAGTTCTTTGTCCATTCATTAAAGTTAAAGTATTTGGGAAAAAACTGCCTACATATAATCCATTGTATACATCATACTTAGCAAAGCAAACATCGGGGCTTCAGTTTTTACCTCTAAAGGCAGAAGGGATTTGAACTAATGCTAGGAAACATCTCAACCAAAGCTTTAGTGACCAATTGCAATTTCTCTTCTATTCATTCTTCAATATTGAAGTTGTTTGAGCAGCCATCAGGCTTGCTACCTTTCAGACTTGCTTTAAGCCATGAGTGTATTTCTTCGTGGGGATGTTCATTTTGAGTAGGCTCTAACTGACTGGGTATAATATTGGATTAAGCTATAATTCATAAATCTCATAGAGAGTAATGTCACTTAATATATACACAGTGTTTGTTGGCACTGGGCAAGGCTGTTGGATTGTAGAGTCCAGTTACTTCTACTCCATGGGGATTAATTAAAAATGTGGACAAAACTTAGGGACTAGAAATGCCAAAAAATATATACACACTATCTCTAAAAATGAACTACTGTTACAGTTTGTAGCAAACACTTTCTATTGGCTAGATTTTTAAACTCTAAAGCATATGGTTTGTTTCTTTTTTTATTCTAAAACTAATAGTTTGTTTCTTTTTTCTTCTGATTTTTGGTTTGGCATCTGCCTCATTCTTCTTGGTATAAATGATGATTTTCTTTAGTTGGTTCTTCCAAATTGGCTCTGAGCAAATTACAGTAGTGCTCTATTATAACCTGAGTTACTGTTACAAGTATTTGGATAGAATAGAGATCAAATCATCAACTTTTAAAAAACAACAGCTTCATACAGGAGAAAGATAAACATGAAATAGTTAGCTTGTAATATGAGGTTTTTGTCCTATCCTATGACACTAGAGTTATAAAAACCTTCCTCAGTAATTAATAGATCCTCTTCTTTCCTTTCCCCACCGGTCAAATGGATGATAACTTGTATTAATCAATATGTACAGTAACCTCAAAGGGATAATGTAACACTGGTTTTTCTCTGAGATGGAAGTATGGGGGGGGGGGGCTTTGCTAAATATTAACTGAAATCCAGTTAAGTTCCTAAGCTTCTTTAAAGCACTTATGCCCTTTAAAAAAAATCCTACAGATCAAAAATATATCAAATACGTTAGATCCCCATATGGATCAGGTTGGTCAATGTATTATATAGAGAAGAAAATGAATCCCAAATCCTTAATTCAGATCCTAATTATATCTTATAAATTGTGTGAGCTAGTACAATTTATTTTACTTCTTTGGAACTGTCTTCATGCACAAAATGGGGATAATAATACTTAAGCTATTTACACCCTCAGATTGTTTTAGGGATCAAATAAGATAATATTTGTAGAGTGTCTGATATACTGTTTAACATTATATAAATGTCAGAAAGTATTATTTGTCTTAAAGGAAGCAGTAATACTCAGGTATAACTCCACTTCCCAAAAATGTTTTGTTAATTTTCTTTTCGAATTTAAGGCATACTCAGAAATTACCAAGAAAAAAAAAAGGTGCAAAAACAAACAAAAAACCCACCTCTCTTCAAATCACTCAAAGCCTTAGTTGTCTCCCATGTAGTATGTTTAATGTGTGTGTATGTATGTGTGTGTATAATTTTATATGCCTACAGGGGAAGCAGAGCAATTAATATGAATACTTCAGAGCAATATTCAATAAACATTTATGAAGTACCAACTATGTGCCAAGCACAGTATTGAGTGCTAGATTTATAAAAAGAGGCAAAAGATATATATATATATATATATATAAAACAAGCTATATACAGAATAAATAGAAAATAATTAAGGGGAGGGAAAGAGGGAAAACGCTAGCATGAAGAGGGCCTAGAGGAGGCTTTCAGTGGAACAAAGCTGCTTAAACTGTGAATCATGACACCGTATGGATTCTCTTAACTGAATATGGTGAGGAAGCTCTCAAAAAAACTTGGCAACAGTAAAAAAAATTCTGAATGCTTTATGTCCTGTAGTAGCAAATATTACACCAAGATTTATTTCTTTGTGTAAAAATAAACAAATACATCCATCTCATTAGTATGCAAATTTGCTTTCCATCTTTTATGATAAAATCATACCAATACCAAAGAATTGTTTTAAAACAAATTTTTATGATTTATTGTTTGATTCATTTACCTATTTTATATGCCTATATGCCTGGGGTCACATAAAAAAAATTTGGGGTTGAAAAAAGGCCAGGAATGGAAAAAGTTTAAGAAGCCCTACTATGGAAGGGATTTTAGTTAAGATTTAAAGGAAACCTGGGAAATTAGTAATCAGAGATTAGAAGGGAGTCCCCTCCAGGCATGGGGTACTGTCAGAGAAAACTCCTGAAACTGAGAGATGGAGTATCTGGTTCTAAAAACTCTTAGGGGCCCAGTATTTAGAGAGTAAAGCATAAAAAACTGGAAAGAAGGGATATGAGTAGGTTATAAAGGACTTTGAATGCCAAACAGACTATTTTGTACATGCTCTTATAGGGAATAGGAAACCACTAGAGTTTACTCAGGAAGGAGTGATGACACAAGGGAACCTTGAAAAATCACTTTAAAGGCTGAATGGAGGATGGATTGGAGTAGGGAAAGACTTGAAGCAGGCAGACCCACCTACAGGCTGTTGCAGTAACCAAGGCATGACTATATCAGGATATTATAGGTAGGAATGTTGTATTAGATTTGGAACTGGATTAGAGTTAAAATGACCTACATTCAAGTCCTACTTCAGTGGCTTACTAGCTGTGTGACTCTGAGCAAGTTACTTTACTTCACTATGCCTCAGTTTCCTCCCATCCAGTCCTGAAGTGACTAGACCAGATGGCCTCTAAAGTCCTTTCTAATTAAATCTGTGATGCTTTTTTTTTTTTTTTTTTTTTTTTTTGGTTCAAGACATATAAGGGCATAAATTGGTAAAAGTCAAATACACAACAAGAATGAAATGATTTGGGAATGTTAAGTAGTGCTGTTAAGATTTGTAAAAATCTTGTTCTAGGATTATTGGTATTGCACTTAATTTAGCAGAAATGGGAAGAAGGCTGGTTTTGGAGCCAGAGTATCTGAGTTTGAATTCCACTTCAATACTAAGTATACATGTGACTTTAGGGAAATCATTTAACATCTCTGTACCTTAGTTTCCTCATCTTTAAATTGAATAGTTGAATTAGATGACCTTTCATTCCCCTAAATCTAGAAATAAACAGACAGAGAAACAGAGATATATGGGGAGGAGGGACAAGGAAATTGGGATTAAGTGAGTTGACCAGGGTCACACAGCTAGTAAGAGTCAAGTTTCAGAGATCAAATTTGAACTCAGGTTCTCCTGAGTCCAAGTTTGGTACTCTATTCAATAACTGCCCCATGAACCTATGTTTTCCTAGCACATGTTATATCAAAAGACATGGGTTTAATGAATTAATTAGAATAATTCAATTTTTAAAATTAAGGAGAATCCAATAGATTAATTTAACTAGGTAAGGATTGTGGTATAAAATAAAATATATAACAATAAAAAGTATTTTAAAAGAATGATTCATATGAGTATTTCTACTGTAGAATCAGATTATTCCAGGAGGAATTTACCTGTTGACTTTTAGGGAAAGCCAAACTTGGATTTTAAATTTTTTCAGTTTTCATTGTGAATGTTGTCCACAAAAATATGCCCTAAACACACAAAGGTGATAAAGTCATACATAGAAGCAAGTTTTGATTGGAGAGAATAATATATTTTTACAAATATATGGATAATGAACATAGATAATATAGAAAACATGGATAATCTACCGCCATTTCTTAGTATCTTGATAGGAAAAGACATATTCAAAACTCAATATAGAGAGAAGCATATTCCAGATTTGTTTCTTGTCTTTTCTTATCATCTTTATGTTACCATGCAATTGATTTTCCTCACCCTCTTGGTAATCGTTTACTCACTGGTAATTTTTTCACAAAGAAAAATCCAAAATTTTAATCCCAAATCTATAATTAGAAAAACTGAAGCTAAAAGTAATTAGAAGACTTTGCCCCAAGTAAAGCTCTATATTTTGTTTTCTGTGGCAATATAGACTGTCCCATAGCATAGCATTGCATAAATATTTATTTCAAACATGCTTTATCGGGGCAGCTAGATGGTACAGTGGATAGAGCACCAGCCCTAAAGTCAGGAAGATCTGAGTTCAAATCTGGTCTCAGACACTTAACACTTCCTAGTTGTGTTACCCTAGGCAATTCACTTAAAAAAAAAAAAAAAAAAAAAAAAAAAAAAAAAAAAAAAAACCATACTTTATGTCTAAATATTTATTACACTTAATTAAATAATATTCTGAGGGGATTAGATTATAGAGAACAGAAGAATGGAGACTTTACAGCATTAAGGCAAAGATGATTCGAAAAGACTAGAAAAGACAGAAGTAATAATCATGTATTATTAGGTAGTGAGAACAGACAGAATGATGTAAGAAAAAGAGGATTAGATTAGAAGTCAGAAAATGAGGCTTTTCAGTTCCAATTGTTCGGTGAAGAGAGCCATATACACCCAGAGAGAGGGATGTGAAATGTAGACCACAATATAACATTTTCATGTTCTCTATTGAGGTTTGCTTGCATTGTATTTCCTTTATCGGATTATTCTTTCTTGTAGATACGATTTCTCCTGCACAAAAAAAAATGATGCAATAACTATACATATATTCAATTTCTTAAGTATTCTAACATAATTATCATGTAGTGGATATCCTGCCATCTAGGGGAGGGGTGGGGAGTAGGGGGGAAAAATTTGTAACAGAAAGCTTTGTAAGGGTTAATGTTTAGGAATTACCCATACATATGTTTTGCAAATAAAAAGTATTAATAATAAAAAAAAAGAAAATGAGGGTTTTAGTCTCAACTAATTGTGACTTTGATTGTGACTTTGGGTAAGCCAACAGTGACTTCAGTACACTACTGACATGCCTCTACTTGTTGATTTAAAGGAAATAGACTAGAGATGGAGATTAAGATATGCTTTCTCAGAAGTGACCAATATGTTTGTTTTTTCTATGTTATACTTATTTGTTACAAAAAGAATCTTTTATAGGGAGTTGGAGATAGTAGGAAGGCTATGATTTGGCAGTGGTAGCTATATTTTTTTAAAGCATCAATAGAAATATTCTAAAACGCATAGAAGAAAAATGCAAAAGGGAACAAGAAGAATACTTTTATATAACCTTGTTACATTTCACAGGTGCACACCTACATACACACACATACACACACACACACACAAACATACACAACCATACCTATACACATATACTTCCTAAAAGTACATCCTGTACATGTTTAAAGTTTGGTTTTTATCTTTAACATTTTTTTAAATCAAATGTGTTTTTATTTTGTTAAATATTTCCCAAATACATATAAACATTTTTAACATTTATTTTTAAAATTTTGAATTACAAATTCCCTACTTCCCTCTTTCTCTTTCCCCACTCCTTTAGAAAACAAGTAATATGATATCAAAGTTCATCAGTTCTTTCTAAGGATATGGTATCATTTTCCAACATGGATCCTTTGGGATTATCTTTTATCACTGGTTTACTTAGAGTAGCTAAATCCTTCATAAATGACCATCCTTAAAATACTGTTGTGACTATATACAATATTCTCCTGGTTTTTCTCAGTTCCTTTGAATCAGTTCATATAAATTGTCCCAACTTTTTCTGAGGCTATCTTGTTCATTTTTACAGCACAATATTATTCCATCACAATTAATCTGTTCTGTCATTCCCCAATTAATGGACATCCTTTAAATTTTCTATTATTTACGACCACAAAAAGAGATTCTATAAATATTTTTGTACATATGGATTCTTTTCCCTCCTCTTTGATATCTTTAGGACAAAGATCTAATAAGGGTCTTGCTAGTTCAAAGGTTAGGTACAATTTTATAGTTCAAAATTATTCTTCAGAACAGTTCACAAATTCACCAACAATGCATTAATGTCCCACTTTTTCTACATCCCCTCCAGCATTTCTCATTTTTCTTTTCTGTCATGTTGGCCAATTTAACAGGTGTGAAGTGATGTTTCAATTATTTTAATTTGCATTCTCTAATCAATAATATTTTAAACCATTTTTGATGTAATATGGATAGCTTTGATCTCTTCTTCTGAAATGAAAATTTCCTGTGCAAATCCTTTGACTATTTATTAGTTGAGGAATGCCTCATATTTTTATAAATTTGACTCAGTTCCCTTCCTGTATATTTGAGAACCAAGGCCTTTGTCAGAGAAACTTCCACTAAGATATTTTCTTCCTGTTTCCTTCTTTCCATCTAATTTTGGCTGTGTTTAATTAGTTTATGCTTAAACTTTTCTGATTTCATGTAATCAAAATTATACATTTTACTTTCTATGAGTTTCTGTTTCTTGTTCGGTCACAAATTTCTTATCCATAAATGTTTCTGTGGTACACTAATTTATTGAGGACATCATCCTTTATCTCTAAATCATTTATCCATTTTGACCTTATTTTGATATATGGTATGACATGTTGGTTGATGCCTCCTTTCTTCCAAACTGCTTTCTAGTTTTCCCAGTAATTTTTGTCAAATGTTGAGTTTTTAACCTAAAAACTTGGATCTTCATGTTTTTCCAACATTATATCTATTCTATTCCACTGATATACTAAATCTATTTCTGAAATAATACTAGATTGTTTTTATGATGACCACTTTGTAATATAGTTTGAAATATGGTACTGCTAGGCAACATTTTTTCACATTTTCCAAAATTGATTCCCTTGATATCCTTGACCTTTTTGTCCTTCCATATGAATTTTGTCATTATACTTTTTTAGTATTTTATTTAAATTCTTTGCTTCAGTGTCCATTAAGGAAATTGATCTATAGTTTTCTTCCTGTTTTTTTTCTCCTAGGTTAAGCATTCTGTTTCCTCTTCTATTAATCTGGACAATTTATATTTTCATAAATATTCATTCATTTCATCTAGATTGTCAGTTTTACTGCCATGTAACTGGGCAAAATAACTTGTGATAATTGCTGTAATTTCATCATCATTTATAATGTATTCATCCTTTTCATTTTTGATAATTGCTTATTTGGTTTTTTTAACCAAATTAACCAAACTTTTATTTATTTTATTGTTTCTTTCCCCACAAAACCAACTCCTAATTTCATTTATTAGCTCGATGTTTCAGGGTCAATTGTTTTTATTTTGTTTTGTTTTGCTTTAATTTTATTAATCTTTCCTTTGATTTTTTTTAGGATTTCCATTTTGGTGTTTAACTGGAGATATTTAATTTATTCTTTTTTAAATAAGTTTTATTTTTAGCTACATGATCAATTAATTGATTGCCTTTTCTTTCTTTTATCTATTCACATATTTAGAGATACAAATTTTCCTGAAGTATTTCTTTGGCTACAGACCACAAATTTTTTGTTTGTTGTCTCATTGTTGTCATTCTCTTTAATGAAATTCTTGTTTCTATGATTTGTTCTTTGGTCCACTCATTCTTTAGGATTAGATTATCTAGTTTCTAACTGATGTTTGTTTTTTCTTTTTTTCTTTTTTGTGTCTGCTTAAAATTTTTGTTGCAAACTCTAAGATATGAAAAGGGTACATCTAATATTTCTGGGGGAAGTTTTGTTTGTTTGTTTTATTTTTTGCATTTGATTGAATGGTTTTTAATGTCCTAATTAATGGTAAATTTTTGTGGTTACCATATACAGTTGGGAAAAAGATATACTTCTTTCTATTCCTATTCAATTTTCCCCATCTATCACGTCTAATTATTCTAAAATGCTATTCATCTTCATAACTTTTTTCTCATACTGTGTTTAGATTTATCTATCTCTGAGATGGGAAAGTTCAGTTCCCCAACTAGTATAGTTATACTAATGATTTCCTCCTTTAAATAATTTAATTCTTTCTTTAAGAATGTGAATGCTATGCCATTTGGTGCATTTATGGTCATTGTTTATGTTGTCTTTTCACAATATCTAGTTTCCCTGTTTGTTTCTTGTACTTAGGTTTATTTTTCCTTTTGATTTGTCTGATATAATGATTGATAACCCTGATTTTACTTGCTAAAACATAATAGATTATGCTCTGGCCCCTTATTTTAAAAGTTTGTGAATTCTGAATGCAGATTGAAATATACCTTTTAAATTTTATTTATTTCCTAGTGTTTGTATGTGTGTATGTCTTCTTCTGCAACTGGCTAATTTGGAAATATGCTTTGTATAACTTTGCATCCATAATAAATATTATATTATTTGCCTTCTTATGAGATGAAAGAGTGAAAGAGGGAGAGAATTTACAACTTAAAATTTTAAAAAATGAATGTTAAAATTCGTTTTCATTGGGGCAGATAGGTGGCACAGTGGATAGAGCATCAGCCCTGAAATCAGGAGGATCTGAATTCAAATTTGATCTCAGATTGCTAACACTGCCTAGTTGTGTGACCCTAGGCAAGCTACTTAATCCCAATTGCTTTAGCAAAAAAAAAAATTCATTTTCATGTAATTAAGAAATATTCAATGAAATAAAATAACACCTGTATCTATTTATCCATCCATACATACATATGTATATATGTGTGCATCTATGTCTGTTGGTGCATATATATTTTTGTTTATCTCTTATTGAATTACTTATCAAATTCCTTGCATTGACAAAATTACCTAACTCCACAGTTATTGTTTCTAATCAGAAGGCTAATCTATAGATGTCAGTCCCCAAAGTTATTTTTCTTTCATAAAAGAACCTACTGTCACCCCACTTTTTTGCTAACTCCTTTTAGGAACTTAGCTGACTTACTAAGTGTTCATTAGGAGCTTAGCCCACCTTATGGAGTCTTCCTCCATAATTGTTATGGCATTTCCCCCCTTGTTATAGTGTACTTCCCCCTTGTTAATCTCTGAATTCTTTTTTAGCCTACTGCCAATAGCATAACAAAATCTTTGCCTAAAACTACAAATTCTTTTGAGACAACTCATGACACAGTCTCAAACTCCAATATATTTTGAGGTTCAATGTCTGCATCCCATCATATCTGTCTGTCTATCCATCTATCTATCTATCTATCTATCTATCTATCTATCTATCTATCTATCTAATAAACTACACTGAGAAAGCCTTTTAGTATATCCTTTCTAAAAAGTATCCCTTGTCCCATGTCTGTTCATTGGTGTTATCCCCTTTCTATTATTTCTTCAACATGCCCTGTGAAATTTACTTACTACATATTTTATGTTCTAAGTATCTCCTTGTGTGTTCTATACTGATAATTAGTTGATGTGATAAAGCATTGTAAAGAATTTGAAGAAAGTCAAACTTGAAAAATACCTTACTAGTCATTTAAGCCATGGGTTCTTAAACCTTTTTCTATAGTCAGGGGAAATCTAACAATCTCTTTCAGAACACACACACACACATTCACACATACACATATACACACTTAAACTAGAAGGAAATGCTAAATTGCAGTTAGAATCTAATTAAAAGAGATATTTTTTCCCCAATCAAGTTCCTTGGTTCTCCTGATGAAAAATACCCAAAGTAATCCAATAACTTTTCTTCATAGATAAGAAAGCTAGAAAACATCCCAGGTCCCATCTCTCTCCCACCTTCAAAGGTACTTTTTTCTTTCCAAGGTGAACATATCTGTCTTTCAACTATAGCCTTTAGGACACAATGCCACTGTATCTTGAAATGATTCTGTACAAGTTACAAACTCTTTGAGCTACACTCTCTTCATCTGTAAAATTGTATAATAATGTAATATAATGCATTATTACGCAAGTATATTCCATATATATAATTATACAATATAATATACAATATCAAACATAATAAAGAATGTATTCTATGTGACATATAATACAATATATAGTACAAATATAATAATGTTTGCCCTATCTACCTCTCAAAGAGGTTATCATGATGGTGAAATTTTCAGATTACTCCTGAAGGGAAAATAGGTCCAATGAATAATTATAGCAAAATAACAGCTAGTATTTACATAGTACTTATAAATTTGCAAAGTACTCTACATACTTTAACTCAATTGATCTTAACAAGAACTTTTCTATGTTCTATTATTATGCTCATTTTACAAATGCAGAAACTGTTAAATTACTTACCCAGAGTTTCTTAGCAAATAAGCATCTGAGGCATGATTCAAATTCAAAACTTCCTGTCTCCAAGTCTTACATTCTAATTACATTTGCTGGTGATTATGATAGGGAACTTGCATCTAAATGACACCATGTGGATTGTTCTGTTGGACATTTTTTTATGTGGAAGAATTCTTTTGAACTAAGGCTCATTATTTTTGTAATCATCTACTACATTCTTCTCTTGAATTCAACTCCTTCTAGATGAGTAGCTGCCAAGTCCATTTGATTTTTTCCCCATAATATCTTGAGTCCATTCTGGTCATTCTGTTCACATTACCATTATCAGAGTTTACACTCTTATTCTTTCACCTAGACTTTCAAAATTCTTCTTCATGTATAGAAGTTACTTCGTTAAATTTCAACATATATTTTCTCTTTCATGAATATTTTCTTTGTCCTCCACTCACAGAAAAATTCATCTCTCCCTCCTTGAACTTTTCAAATTATACATTTTATTGAAAATTTTACATTGAATAATAGTATAACCAAGTTTGCTTATACTGCTAACTAGTTTAAATTAACTTCATTCTGCAAGTTATAAAAATGTTTTAGTCTCTCTCTCTCTCTCTCTCTCTCTCTCTCTCTCTCTCTCTCTCTCTATCTATCTATCTATCTATCTGTCTTCAACAGGAAGATGAACTTTCATTCAAATTTTTCCTCTTATGTGATCATAACTAATGTGTACTCCAATCTCTTAATTTTGGGGGGGGTTGTACTTTTGTTTGTTTCTAAAGGGTTTTCTATATCCTTTTGTATTCCTCAAACTTATGTTGATAACATGACAATATTACATTGCATTGATATATCACAATTTATTCTACCATTTCCCAATTGATGAGAGCATTCCATGTGTTTATATTTGTTTGCTTTCCAAATATATATAATGCTATTAAGAAAATTTTTGAACAGATGGTTCTATTTTGTTTGTTTTTTAAATATCTTTTTTAGCATATTCCTAATAGTGGAACTATTGATTTAAAAAGCATGATGTTTTGCAACTTTTTATTGTGTATTGTAAGATTCCTCTCTAAAAAAAGTTTTTCATATTTGCAATTTCACCTATTCCTGAACAATTTCACTAGTATTTAATTTTGTACTTTTCAATTATTTTGCCAATTAGATGGATATGCAGTAATGCTTCAAAGTTGTTTTAATTTCCATCATTTCAATTATTTTTGAGTGAACTTTTTTCAAGTGATTATTAAACATTTTGTTTCCTCTTTTAAAATTCTTCATTTATATGTTTTCAACATTTATTTATTGTAGAATGGAAATTGGACTTTTTCCTCCTATATTATTGTTGTATAAGAAATGGTCAGCAGGATGCTTTCAAAAAGACCTGGAGAGATTTACATGGACTGATACTAAATGAAGTGAGTAGAACCAAGAAAGCATTGTACACAGCAACAACAAGATTATGTGATAATCTACTTCATGGATGTAGCTCTTTTCAACAATGAGGTGATTCAGGATAATTCCAATAGACTTATGATGGAGAGAGCTCTATCTACATTGAGAAAGAGGAGTATGGGAATTAAATATGGATCACAAAATAGTATTTTCATCTTTTTTGTTGTTGTTTACTTTTTTTCTTTCTCATTTTTCTCTTTTTGATCTGATTTTTCTTGTGTGGCATAATAAACCAGGAAATATGTTTAGAAGAACTACATATATTTAACCTATATTGGATTGCTTGCTGTCTAGGGGAGGGGAAATGGGAGAAGGGAGGGAGAAAAATTTGAAACACAAGGTTTTGCAATAGTGAATATATTTTGAAAATATCTTTATGTGTATTTTGAAAATAAAAAGCTATTATTTTAAAAAATAAAGAATTTTCTCTCCTGAAATTTCTCATAAGACTTTGATTGGTTTTCTTTGCACTTATCAAACTCACTCATACAATAGCAATTTATGCATTTTTTTCTTCCTATTAAATAACAAAATCTTTGAGAGCAGGGTCTATGTCATATCATCCAAGAGATTTAGTTTGTGTTTAATAAGTCTTTGTGGAATTAAGTTAAATATACTCTAGACAATTCTAAATCAACATAATTTTCTGGTCTCTTTAGGTCATGAAGAGGAGAATCTGTGACTAATCAGAGTAACAATCTTTCTCCTCCTCTTCCTCTTTCTCTTCTTCCTCTAGCTCCTTTTCCTTCTCCTCCTCCTCTTTATGATTGTTCAATTTCAGTTTGTGCAGTATGACTTTCCCCTCTAAGAGTGGGAATGGAAGATTAGTTTCATAATTATCCCATTGAGATGTTGATCTTATTAACATCAAAGCAGAAATAAAGACTTTTTACTGTTGTTGAAATGAGTGTGTATTCACTATTTCCTCTTCCTCTTTTTCATTATCATCATTATCATTTTAATCATCATTTGTTCAGTATCTACTATAAACAAGGTATTAGTTATTAAATGAACTATACATTCAAAAAAAAAAAAGTATGATAGAATTCATCCTTGACATAAAGAGATTTAAAATGTCACTGAGAGATGAAGCATAAAAATAGAAGCAGCAAAACAAAGCAATCAAAGGGGTGGCAAAGACAGTAAATGCTGGAGATGTGTTACAGAAAGAGCACTGGAGTTAAGAGTCATAATGGATAAGAACTGGATCAATGAATTCACTGGTATAGGGAAACTCCCTCCCCAAATGTGGGCAGGCATCTTCTCTGCAACTTACGTGATCTTTGAGAGTTACCTTGAGCAGTAGTGTCAAACAAATAAAAATGGGGGCCATAGGCTATCTATTAACTTAGAAATTAATAGATAATTAGTATTATCTATGTGTTTCCTCACAACCCTGTGACACGGGCAGTGTAGGTTTTATTATCCTTGTGTTACATGCAAGAAAACTGAGACAGAGTAGAAAAATAACTTATTATTAGCCATCAAAATTTGAACCCATGTCTTCTGATGCCAAGAGCAATGATCTTTTCAGAATACCAGACACAAAGATAAAACTAAAAAATATATTAGGACCAGACATTGGAGGGCCTTTCCATTGTGATACCAAAAATCTACCTTAAAAGCAGGGGAATTGTCAGTACATTGCTATATGTATAAGCCATTTTTACTAGTTTTGAAAGCTTGTAACAAATGAAATTATAGAATATCGCTTCCTGGGAAAGAAAAGAGGAGTAAATTAGAGAAATTTACTTGAATGATTGCTTTCACGTGAGTTTGAGTGAAGTGAGTGGTCACATCATACTCATTCACAAAGTACATGAATTAATTATCATCACAGCTCTGCCAATATGCTGAACACTAGATTAGGACTCTCACCAGAAATGTGAGCTGGGAATATGTAACATGTATCCCAAATTTTGAATATAAAGAAAATAAATGTAGTTTACTGTAGACCCTCAAAGGAGGTAGGCTTAAGTATGATGACAGGCTGGGTTTCGTAGAGACTGACCTGACTTTTAGGGAACAGCCAACTTTTTCCTAAGAGAATATGGGGTGAGAATACTATCTGTAACAACAAACTATTGAATTTGTTTTAGGCAAATTAACTAGGACAAGAGGAGTGTGTTAAAAGTAAAGTAGAACTTCCAAGAATCTGAAGATATCTAAAGAACAGTAAAGGAGTTTATTGCCATGTCAGTCCTAGATGACCAAAAGTCAAGAGAAGAATATATATGTGTGAGTGTGTATGTGTGTGTGTGTGTGTATAAAAATACATACACACACATATAGGGTTTTTTGGTCCTTTAAAAAAAAGTTGTCTAAATTTTCTTTGTATTCCTTCCCAAAGCTGGAAGGCCTGGGCTCAGATACTACTTCTTACCCAAATTGACTGTGCAAGTCCTTTAAATCCCAGAGTCATTATAACAAAGGATGTGTGTGTGTGTGTATGTGTGCAAGCACACATGCATGTGTAAAAATAATGAAATAGAAGGGAAATAAATTCAATAAAACTCATCCACAAATTGAAAAAAGTAGAACATTATACATTATGTTCCACAATTATGGAGCTCCAGCCTTCCCAATGTAGTGGAGGGAGGTATCTTCTCATAACTCCTCTATGGTATCAAACTTATTCTTTAAAACTTTGCAACATTCATTTTTCAGTTGTTTAGTGATTATTCTTTCCATTTACATTGTTTAAGCCACCATATACATATATAATTTTTGTTTCTGCTTATTTCACTTCATTGGTTCATCTAAATTTTTCCATTCTTCTCCATATTCATTATATTCATCATTTTTTACAGCACAGTAAGATTCCATTACATTCATGTACCACAGTGTGTTCGTCACTCCAATTCATAAGCATTTACTTTGTTTCCAGATCTTTCCAACCACAAAAAGTGATGCAATACATATTTTGATGTTTCTAGAGACTTACTCTGTCACTGACCCTCTAAGGAATAATCTTGAGGAGAAAGGAAAACAGATGATTGGTTGCACATCTTATTAAAAAGCCTTTTTAAAGTTTGGAGGCAAGGGCTAAGATAGGGCTTTGAAAGTACCCCAGAGTCACTGAAACTTGCAAAAGGGTAAAGATCATACTAAGGGAAGTGCAGAATGAGTATTCTCCTTGATCCTCTAAGTATGGGTTGGGTTTGGAGGTCAAAAAACTTGGGCTCAAATCTCACTTCTGTGACTTAATCTCTTAGGAATTTCAGGGAAGCCATTTGACCTCTCATTTCTCCAGTCAACAAGCCAAACAGCTTTCTGTCATATGTTTGTTTATTTTCCAATCACATATTTTACATAGAGTGTACACTCTATAGATAAGGACCTTGGAGGAAACATTTTCTTGACAATGTATTTTTGTCATAGGTCATAATCAGAATGATGGAACGTATTTGTAGCTAAATCCAGTCATCAATCCCTTTGCTGCCTTTGTCCAAGGACCTTTTTGAACATGGCCTTATTTATTTTTTTTTGTCTCCATAGACAGGAAGATCTTGCCTAGAGCAATTGCTATGATATATATCATTAAGAAACATGGCTAACAGAGGAAAATGTGTTGCAGCAGTCGCAAGATCAATGAATATAAATGTCATATGAGGTGTGCTCACAAAATAACTGAATCTAAAGTACAATCACAATTATTTCTCCTTATCTGGGAGTCAGGTCGCTAAAACTGATTTTGTAAGAAAAACAGCTTTTTCTAAAGGTTTCTAGAACATAAAGGGCAAAAGTCCATTTGATTATCATGCCTATGATGGGGTCAGCTACACAGCCAATTGACTAAAATAAAAAGTCATATATGAGGATAAATAGGAAAATGTAGATTAAGATACATAGGAAGATACATATGAAGATGGATCAAGAATAGAAAGAGAGGTGAGTATAAGGGTAGTCCAAGGATTAAAAAAAAAAAAAAGAATGAATAAGAGGTGGTTTTCAGGATAGATATAGGGATGGAAATGAGGATAGACATCCTTTAAGAGGTTGGCAGATCTCCTACATCTTTACCTCATATATATCCTATAATTCAATGTACTAGCTTAATTTGTTGTACAATTTGCTTTTCTTCAATTGTCCCCAAAGCATACTTTTGTTTTGTTTTGTTTTCCAATAAAGTTTAGCTAATCTGAGCAAAATGTCTCTGATAACTGAATTATTGACATTTTCTGAATAAAATTCTTCCCATTTTTCATCTCATTGCCACAAGGTCAAAATACAAATGACCTATATATTTGCCAACTAATGTCTGAATGGGTGCAAGAAAATGTATTACGGAAACAAGGCAGAAGAACAATGAGACAAAATTGGTTTCTTATTCTTTTACTCAGAATTTGACATAGACTTACTCTTTCCAGGACAAGATATACTCAAGAATAATACCAGAATTTGTTTTAAATCAATAAATAGAAAGCTATACTCAAGAATTTTCCTCTATGCACAAATCCTAATTATTGCACAGTATTAGAATGTGACTTTACTATGAACTTTTCACTCACAAAATGGACCATGAAGCAACTCTATGGTCAATTTAACTATTCTTGCTTCCTGATTACTTATTAAATAGGCTCATATAATTCACAGTTGAGGAAAATGAAAGAACAACTTGCCTCACAGTCTCTTAAGAGTTAGTGAAGTTTCCCTCTCAGGTCTTAAATTGCCAGTGTAGTCTCATAGAACTTAAGAGGGCACAATGTGATTGGGCTATGACATGGAACTTTGTGGGGTTTTTTGGATCCTGTGGTCTTTTTGAAACATGAAGCCAGGGAATAAAAAATAAAAGGAACCCACAGTAACACTAGAATATGGAGAAGCAGGGACTGGGTGTAGATTTTGCAGTTTTTCTGACTCTAAATTCAGTTACTCTTTCCAATAATGAAATAATCCTGGGACTTGCAGGGAAATGAACTTTCATCTTGTTGGTGGCCATCATTTATTGCAAATAAATAAATAATAATATATACAAAATATATGTTATATTATATATATTGCAAGGAACATAAGTTTAGAGCTACAAGGGTTCCCAGGGTTTATCTAACCAAAACCCAAGATCACATAGGTCATATTCACATATTCATAAAATTAGTCATTCTAGCCATTCTAAATGCCATAATTGACGGAGAGTTTCTAATATTTTTATTAGCCAATCAATTAATCAATCAATATGCTTTTATAAAGTACCTTCTATTTGCCAGGCACATACATTATTTATACAATGGCATAAAATGCCATTCTAGCATTTAAATTCCCAAAGGGAAAAAATCCCATACATTCATAGAAGCACATTTTTGTAGCATGAAAGAAATGGAAATAAAGCAGATACCCAACAATTAAGGAACAGTTAAATAAACTGTGCTTCATAAACATAATATAATATTATTCTAACATCAGAAATCATGAATTTTCAAAATTCAAGGTAGGAATATGAACTGATGCAGAATGGAATAAACAGAATTGGAATACACACATATACACGTGCACACACACACACACATATACATGTATATAATATTATTGTGGATATTGATTACAACAATTCCCATGCAAATCACAAAATAACAACAGCCAAAATAGGAATGTGAAGTGTATAATTAAAGATCAAGTTTGGCCTCAGAGAAGAAATGAGAAAATTCAACTCCTAACATTTTTTGCAAAGATGAGGAACTACAGATAATCATACAATTCTCTATGTTTATAGAGAATTGTAAGATTTAGTTGATATGTTGGTTAATTTTCTTGAGCTTTTTTTTTTTTCCCTTGTTACAAGGTTGGTTGTCTTAGTAGGGAAAATGAACAGGATATATTTGGAAATGAAGGTGATATAAAAGGACAAGATGTTTTAAAATAAATTGCCAGGGAAGATGAACAATTGACCCCATCAAAGTCATCTCCAAATAGACCAAAAAAGGGAGTAGAAATCTGTACAATAAGTAAAAGTCCATATGTCACAAGTTTGAAGGCAATAAAGAATAATTTTATGCACATATTGAACCTATATCAGATTGCTTGCTGTCTTGGGCAGGGGAGAAAGAGAAAAAAATTTGGAACACAATGTTTTGCAAAGATGAATGATGAAAATTGTCTTTACATGTATTTGGAAAAAAAAATAATATTTAAAAAAATAATTTTATTGACCACTTAGTAAGAAACCTGATACCTCTATTTGTTTTCTTGTCTTATATCAGGTTCTGATTTTATTTGGGAAATCATATTTTGCTTTCATCAATCCTCAAACACTCCCAGACACACAAAAGAATATCTTTTAAACACCAACATCTTTTCAGTTATAATGTAGAGGTCCAAATCAAGGGGTAACATACTGTTTGAAGAAGGGAAATTAGGACAACCCAAAGAGAAATAGAGATATTTAGGTCACAACTTATTACAAAGAGAGTAAGAGAAAAATCATTATCCAGGAAACTTATGATCAGAAGAGAAGATGGGCTTATTAAGAGTGAGGGATAAGAGATGGTACCTGATGAATGTTAAAAAATCCAAGTGGAGAGCCTCTATATTTTTGAATCAATCAATCAGTATGCTTTTATGAAGTATTTTCTATTTGCCAGGTACATACATGCAAGACTAGCATTATAGAACAAGGATAACATAGGAGATGATTTGGTTGGATTATAATCTTCATAGTTAAAGAGATTGCTACAGTGATGAGTTTATGGATTCAATGAAGTTCTGAAATATCAACTGTAGGCTCCTCAGAGTTTACAGTTGTCATCAGTGAGGGTGGGAGAACCAATGATGAGGTTGAGGGAGTAAGAGGGAACTGAAGTTGGATTACAGTATGTTAGGCTTGTAAAGGAGAGGAAATGGAAAAAATAAGAAAAAAGAAAAAAATTATTTGTAAATTATTTATTTGTATATTATATATAAATTATGCACATAAATGGAATAGCAAGTTGTGCATAATAGATTTTCAGTTTCATGTGCAGTCTTTTTTATTATACTATTATAAAAATGCTTATTGTATCTCATTAAAATAAAGTAGAATAGATTAAAAATATTAAAAATCTAATATCACCAAAGATTTTGTAGGAACAGAACAGTCTCTTTCTCTCTTTTTTTTTAAAAACCAGACTTTATTTTCCCCCTTTGTTAACTCCAAACTGTCTAATTCTAGGCATAGCTGTCAAATTAATCTTTAAAAAAAAAATACACAGGTCTCATTATGTCACTTCTACTCAATAGCATTCATTGTTTCTCTATTGTCTTCAGTCTACTTTATATTACCCTTCCCCTTTTCACTTCAACTCAAGTTTTGGCTATACTGTGTTAAATTACTAGTTATTAGCATGTAAGGACTCCATTGGGTTCTGTATCATTTTTTTTCTCTTTCCAGATCCCTGAGACATGAGGCAATATGTGCCAAGCAAGTCAAACCATCATTATTTGACTACTATCCCCTCTCTGATGGGGAAAACCCAAGACCTTAAACGCAACAACCTTGGGAATAACATTAAGTAATGACATTAAAGAAGAAGCAATAACATATGCATTTGATGTTGAACCATGAGAATTGTGAGATTTTTCCATCTGACTTTCAACTGAAACTTTTGATATGTGTTGTTTCCTCCATTAGAATGTGAACTCCTTGAGAGTAGGGACTATTTTACATTTCCATTTGTATTTCCAGAGCTTAAATAAATACTTAATATATCATTCATTTGTCATTCATTCATTCATTTATGAATTCTTGTAAGAAGTCCCATGGATCTGGAAATGAACTTCTTCCAAAATTTTTCCCGACTTCAGTGTCCAATTTAGAAGCTACTTTTTATTGCAGAAACCTTCCCAAGCATTCAACAACAGACCAGATCTCTCCTTTCAAATTTTCTTGGAGGACCTCTTCTAAATTTCTGAAGCAGAGGTGTCAAATAGGCAGCCAGGAGGCCACAATGAAGTCTGTAACACTCTCAAATTCTACACAAACTAGATTAAAATATAATTTGGTCAGACACTTGCTATTTATCAGCTTTCTGAGCCTGGGTGGTCACTTAACCACTATTGCATTATCAAAAAAAGAAAGAAAAAGAAAAATGTCATTTGGAAATACAAAATAAATAAATATACAATTGAATATAGATAACCTTAATATGTAGTTTTCTATTTCAATGTACAAGGAGGGGGGGTCCTTATGTATGATTTAATGATTCCTGCTTCTATGTGATTTTTTTTTACTCCTCTGCTCTACTGCATAATATAATTTTTTATATTTCATTCTACATTCTGCATATTTGTATAATGGTCAGCTAGGTAAATATAGTAGTTAGACTGGAAAATGAGATTAGGAAGATCTGAGTTCAGATCCTACCATGTGGCCCTGGGCAAGGGACATAATCTCTCTGTTTTAGTTTCCTTATTTATAAAATAAAGATAATAATCACAGGATCATTGTGAAATATGAAACAAGATTATGTGTATATGCAGATTGAGTACTTAAAAAACTTAAAATGCATATAAACATTGGGAGTTTTTATTTGCATATATTAGACTATAAACTCCTTGAAGGCAAGGACTATGTTGTTCTTTTACCTCTGTATTCAAAGAATCTAGTATAGTTCCTTTCATGTGGTAAACATATAAAGTTTTTAAAAATTTAATTTTATCAAATTGAATTCTAGGGAAGAAGTTTTAAAAAGGATTGAATGAGACCTTTCAGGAGACAGGATTCTTTTTCAGGATTCTGGAGGGATAGGAATGGTTAAAGGGTTTCAAAATGTCCAAAGGAGTTCATTTCTTTCTATCTTATTTTCCTTTCTACCAAAGACATCTGCATGAAGGAAAAATTGATCCAGCTTCCTGACATTGGTCTGGCCTCAATTTCTTCAAATAGTAGCTTTCTTCTTACAGTGGTCAGGGTTAGGGGTGGAGAACTGTACTTTTGCTTGCTTTGTTATAGGAAATTGCCACAGCCGGAAGCTCCCACCCCAGATGCAGAACTCCAATTGTTTTGCAATATACAATCTGAGAGAATTGCCAGGGGGCAATGGGAGTTTAAAGGACTCGCCCAGGGTCACACAGTCAGTTTGGGTCTGAAGTAGGATCTGAGCCCAGGCCTTCCAGCTCTTCCTGTGACCAGTTCTTCAATCTTCTAGTTAAGTGGAATGGATACTGGAAGCTGTAATCATAGCAATAAGAATGCAGAAACTGATTCACTAGTTTAAGATCACAATGCTCTGTTCTTGACATAGAAAAAAAAAAGTGATAATTGCTACTACTAATGTGCTTTAAAAATATAAAAAAGGGTTTCGTAAAACAGCTCTTGCTAGATCTTTCCCCATGAGCTATGGGCTTAAATTTTAGATTCTTTCCCCAATAGTTACAATGGGTTTACATTGAACACAACTCTTTGGTTTGGTCATCTGTGTAACCAATGATTCACATTTGTGATTCAATTGGCTAGTGGAGTTACAGATTTAATCTAAAGTAGTAGTACAGAAATTGTCTTTTTTGGAACTCATTAACCTATCTGGGGACCTTTCTACTTTACCCTATAGGTTTTCACCAACTTTTAAATTAACTGGTTTCATCATGTGGACTCAGGAAAATAGAAATAAAAGTAAGAAATACAAATTGTCTAGATGGTAAACCAGGAGATCTGTGGTATGAATTGTCCAGTGAGATGGCTTGGAGGTTGTAATCCGTGAGAATGTAAGAACATGTTATTCTAAGAGTGGTAAAGAAACAAAGTAAAAAAGGTGCCTCTGTGTGTGTGTGTGTGTGTGTGTGTGTGTGTGTGTGTACAATTAAATATGGAGAATAAGATGAATAAGTCAAGATCTTACATAAGAATTTGGTTTGATTTGAGGAGTGAATGGTAGTTCCAAATCTTGTTTGGTTTCTAGAACTGGTTTCCCTTTTCTAATATATATATATATATTCATCCAAATGGAAGAATATGTCCTTTGAGTAAGCTAAATGCTGGTTCAGATATTGGTTTCAAAAAAAGAAAAGTGGTTGTCTACTTCCTAACTTATTTAAAAATTCTCACTTCATGTTCAGAAACTCATTCATGTTCAACATAGCAATTGTTCTGCATGCCAAAAAGGGCATGGTTACAGAAGGAAAAGGTGTTATTAGAAAAAAGAAAAAGAAAAAAAAAGTTCATGGAGAAAAAAATAAGTAAAAACAAAGCAAGGAATATTTCTATCACTCATCCCAGGAAACAATACTACATACCATAAAGGAATAGGGTTCTGTGGAGGTACAGTGATTCCTCAAAGTTCCATTCCTAATTCAAAAACTCATAGGCAATTTTCCTTTCACAGGAAAGTATCTGAAGCTATACTTATAGAACTCAACAATTAAGGAATGAGAACACTCAAGCAAACAGATCATTGTTTAAAGCCTCCATTCTGATTTAGTGGTAGTTAACCTTATTAGGGACAATGTGAGTGGTTTCTTCAAGATTCTAATACAAAAGTACACAAGAAGAGAAGAGTATTTGTCTTTTTTTGAGTGATGAAGTTTGAATTTATGTGAAGAAATTAAATACACTCTCTATACATAGATGCCAATGGCCAGTATGGGAATTTACTACCTAATCTCATTAGTCTTTGTTGCAAGTAGAAAATTACAGCAGTGGGGGGGACGGTATGTATTAAAATTCCAATATCTAAGTAGAATGGTCTAATTCTTAATCTCCAGCTTTATAGTTTTCCACCTATAGATTTTCAGAAATAAATAAGTATGCCCTATGATAATCTCATAGGGGTAGAAATTCATTATTGGCAAATCCCTTGAGAAAAAAGGTAAATGCAAAGTACTATGACAAGTTGTGTATTGAGATAAATTAATTTGCTATAATATATTAATGATAATATAGGACTGAGAAGGAAGAAGAGATACTTGTCCTGGTTTGGAAGATAGCCAGTATCTGTAAACATATAAATAAAATTCAGAAGGGACAACTCTACTCTTTTGCTAAGAAATCACTTGGCAAAATGGGGGAGGGGCAAAACTGAAGTAGAGGAGCATTTGTCAAACTATTTCTGTGCTTTGCTTTTTTCTTTTCTTTTTTTGCAAGTACTATTGCATATAAAGAATTAGAGTTGGCAGAAGAGCTATATTTATTCAGAACCTTCCATTTTGTGCCCTTTTATTGAAGCCATTTGCTTTTTCTAGTACATAGGGTACTTGAAAAGTTGGACAACTTTTGTCCTAGTTTAAAAAAAAAAAAAAACCCCAAAAAACCACTTAGACAATGCAAGGAACAGACACTCATTCCCTTGGCCTAAACAACTTCTACCTTATTTCATACGGAATGTTCATGGGGGAAAATTGGAAAATTTTATTCTCACATGGAATTGTCAAGTATGGATCACACTGCTTTTTGATGTTAGCAAGAGCATTACTTTCCCTGGCTATGGGGATATTATAATGAATTGATGCTCCTTCTCTGGAACAGAATGTGTAAAATACACAGTTGGTGAAAAGCATGAAGAATTTACGAAGTGAAAATCTCAGATTATTCCTTAGGCGAGTGACATGAAATTGACCTTCTTAAATGCTAGCTGTTAAAGGACATTCAGACCAAGGATGAATGAATCTCCAGGTCACTCAACTGTATGTTTCTCCAGTCTTTCAGGAAGTAGCAGCAAAACAGCAGCGAGCACCCAGTTGGGGAGGGCGAAACTCAAACCCCAGAACACACCAGGTCTCTACGCAGATAACATAGTGCGCTTTCTTCTACCTCGGGATCTCGCAGATTATAGTTAAAAGAGTCGGCGCTAGGACCTAGTTACAGCCTGAATCTGTACCACTTTCGGACGGGAGGAGGAGGGAGGGGGTGAGGGGGAGGTGGGAAAGAAGGGTTGTGTAGGGGTGTGTGTGGGGGGGAGAGAGTCATTTATGCAGAGAAGGAGCTGCTGCCATTTCAACTCACTCCACACTCACTAACCGAGGGGGAGAGAGAGAGAGAGAGAGAGAGAGAGAGAGAGAGAGAGAGACAGAGAGAGAGAGAGAGAGACAGAGAGACAGAGAGACACAGAGAGAGACAGAGACAGAGAGACAGAGACAGAGAGACAGAGAGAGACAGAGACAGAGAGAGACAGAGAGAGGAGGAGGAGGAGGAAGAGGAGGAGGAGGAGGAGAAGGAGGAGGAGGAGGAGGAGGAGGAGGAGGAGGAGGAGGAGGAGGAGAGAGGGAGGGAGGGAGGTTTCTGAGTCTGACGGAACCGAAGAGGCGCTCAGCTGCCAACACTCACACTGCCTGCTGCTGCTGCTGCTGCTGTTGCTGCTGCTGCTGTTGCTGCTGCTTGCTGCTGCTTGCTGCCGCTGCTGCTCCCTGGGCCTTAAGGGGAAAAAAAAAGAAAAGGAAAGAGAACACAAGATAATCAAGTGAGGGGGGGAAAGAGGAGTGAAAAGAACATAAAGAACTGCGGTGAAGAAGAAAGACAAACTCAAAACACTCATCTGTAAAGAGAAAACCAAACAAACCTAAAAGCTTCAAAACTGGAAGTGCAGCCCCTATCCACTCACTTCATCTCCTGAAGGAGAGAGGATAAGGTAGTTCACCTTAACAATCAGAAATGGTCTAAAAGCAAGCGCAAGGTCCAATGCAATATTCCAAGCTATTTCTAGTTTCTTCCACCTAAATTTGGAAGGGTTTTTCGCCGCGGCTGGGGATTGTCTGACTGGAAGTGGTGAACATTAAGGAGCCGCAGGAGCCCAGAGGAAAGAAAGCTTTGAAAGGGAAGAAGTTGTGTAGATTGGGGTGGTTTCTCGAAGAAGAGAAGGGACGATGGGCTGGAGGAGTCGGTGCTGCCTGGGGCGATTGGACCTGCTCTGTGTGTTGACCCTTCTTTTGGGCTGCCTGCTGCCGGTGTGTAGGACTCGCGTGTACACCAACCATTGGGCTGTAAAGATCGCCGGTGGATTCCAGGAGGCCAACAGGATAGCTAACAAATACGGATTCATCAATATTGGACAGGTAACTGGCTACATCTTCATCTCTTTTGTTATCTTCCTTCCCCCCCCCCCCACCCTAAACTCTTTGAAACTTTCCCATCCCGCCTTCCGCTGGAACCTCAGCGGCCGGAGATAACTCTGGCAGCGGACCCCGGTGAACGAAGCTGAGCTAGCGGCTCACTTCCCCGCCCCCTAGCCTTCCACTTCCCCTGCCTCCAGATGTGTTGCTGCTTGCCTTCCCTGGTCGTCCCCCCACCCCAACCCCTCGTGCAATCCTGGGACACGCACACAACCCGTACACATGCCATACACTACACTAAATTCTCAGGTTGTTTGGAAGGGGTTCGGGTCAGGAGGGGAGGGGATGGTGCCTTCCTTCAACTCTGGTCCTCAGTACGTTCTTCCTCGTGAGTGTGAGTGTGAGTGTGTGTGTGTGTGTGTGAGAGAGAGAGAGGGGGGGGGGAAAGGAGGGAGGGAGGGAGGGAGAAAGAGGGAGAGTATGTATAAAAATTATTGGAGGGTGGACTGTCCAAAAATAAGTTATTTGTTGGCGGGTCGTAGGGGTCACACTGAGCAGAGGATAAAATGAAAAGCACCAACTTGAGACGTGTAAGAAGTTTCCGAGTCTAGAGTCAACACTGGAGCGCAGAAGAGAAGGGCGTTTGGAGTGGAGAGTGGAGGAGGAGAAGGGGACGGGAGGGGTGTTTGCTAAAAGAGGGCTTTCCCTTGGTTGAAGCCCTGTTGCATATTTGGGAAGAGAGCTCCTTCTCCCTTTCTTCCCTCCACTCTGGAGGGGTGGAACTGAACCAGAGAGTCTAGATGTAGGGGCTGGTAATGGGATGTGGGGGCTGGAAACTTCTCCCTTAAGATCTGCCAGCGGGTTCTTCTCGTCATATCTTGTCAGGGTTAGATTAAGAAACCGGTGCCGGGTAGATAAGGTGGACTGAGTTCAGAGTGCAGCAGGTAAAAAGGTATTACTCAACGTCGGTCATATTTGTAGGATGTTTATTTTATTTCATTATATGATAGTTATACCATTTACAGGCACAGATTACGCCCCCTTCACCCTCTCCTTCCTCCTACCCCCGAAAACTGTCCTGTCATTTAAAAATATAAATAAAATGAGGTGATTTTGTGAGGATGTATGATTAAAAGCAGAACAAGAAAGCTTAGGTAAAGTCCTGCATTACGTGAAATTTACATGTGCCCCCCTTTCCACTCCTCAACCCCTCCCCAGGTAACTCAGGGATAATTGATCTCCTTTCTTCTCCTTAGCTTTCCCATTTGGTTCCTCACCCCTTCATCCCAACCTTCAAATCAAACCAAACCAACAAAAACAAAACAAGTAACCAAATGATTTGGGAGGAGCTGGGGGAAACTAGTCCCAGAAATGAAACACGTCTCCCCAGACACGTACGCGTTCTCCTGGAGGGGAAGGGGAATGGAGGTAGGAGAAGATTTCAAGTGGAATAGGAGCCCCCCCCCCCGGGCCTTTCTCTCTAGGAGTCCCCTCCCCCCGGGCCGGCTGTACAGCCAGCTGGATCTTGTGGCTTGGCCTCGGGGGATATGGGAGGTGAGAGGCGCAGGATCTGAGGGGCTGCTGCTGCTGCCTTGATAAAGAGATCCACTGGGTTTCTTAGAAAGTCTCCGGGTTGCACATCCGTAAGCCGTTTAGGCTATTTCCAGGGAACGGGAATCTAGGGCTGCTATTCTCACAAAGCCACTTGTGAACAGATTGGAGGAGGTTGATTTCGCTTGGCACTGAACAAAAACAAAAACAAAAATGCCACCAAAAAACAAGAACAAAAACGTGAGATTTGGGGTTGGCTGGCTGACTGGTTGGCTAGCCGGCCGAGGCTGCTGCTGTGAGCTACGCTGCCGCCGCCGCCGCAGCCCCTGCCAGGGTGGCGGGGAAGAAGGGAGGGAAAGGGGAGGGAGTTTCTATCCCGCTAGTTTGGCTGGCTTCTTTAACCGAGGCCAGAGGAGGCGGAGGCTCAGAGAGGTCACGCTCTTTGTGCCCCAGCTTGCCTATGCACGGCACTGTCCTACTTACTCTGACCAGACTGCAGCAGAGGCAGAGACAGCGGCCACAGCAGTAGCCTGCCTGAAAAGTCCCCCAGTGGAGCAGGTCCTTTGGAAGAACAGAGGAAGTGCAGAATTGAGGAAGGAATGTGCGTGGGGGTGGAGGGGGGGAAGAGAAGGAAGGAAGGAAGGCAGGCAGGCTGGAAGGGAAGAAGGAAGGAAGACCAAGGAAATGTTTCTGATTTAAGAGTTGTTCGTTTAGACAGCTTGCTTGGGACTCCGGGATCTTTCTCTTCCTCTGGAATTCACTCTTTTAGTGTCTTGAGATGCACTTACAGAACTGCTAAAGCCAAACAAGTGACTACATCTATGAAGATTAACAATGAAGTTAGCTGTTCCATTTATCAATATAGAGTTTAAATTTCTAAAAGCACATCTTTCTGTCAGTCTGTTAATCAATTCTTCCATAGGTTAAGTGGAAGCAAGGATATATTGGGTTTCTCTGAATCCTGATTCATCTTGGGCATATATTGCTCCATCTTTGCTCAACCTGTAAGGAAACACCTGGTTTGCTCTAATTCTACAGATGTTTAGTTCAAAAGCACCTGGATCCTTTCTAAATCCAAAGGGAGTGAGAAAATACTTGGATCTAAGCAGCTACAAGAATAGCAAGTTGAGGAAACACCTGGGGCCTGCTGGATCCAGTCACAGACAGTTACTTAGACAGGATTGGCACAGCAAGTGGAAGAAGTCGTCACCAAATCCCACTTTCTCAAATATATGTACATTATTATTTCATGCTAACTTTCCTGGCTTTTATGAAGAGCCTTAAAATGAAGATCGGTGTTATGGTAATGACTTTTCAAATGCTTCTCTTAAAAACAAAGAAATGCTGAGTAGAGAGCAACTAACATGCCCATTTTCTCCAAAACATCATTTCCAGTAGCTTTAACAGTGCTAATTACAAAGTTCAGAGCCTTTGAGGTTAAAGATAAAACCCCCTGGAACTGATGAAATAGGAATTGGAAAAAATTCAGCTGTACTTACAGTGTAAATCATTTCCTTAACAGATCAAAGGATTGTAACACTATCTTAGTAGACATTGGGGCAGTAAAATCAATTCACACATGCAGTGTCATTGCCTCAGCAGGGCCAAATGTACTTCTTAGTCATCCTTCATTTGTTTTTATTTAGTTTAGATATTGAACTTACTCATTGTTATCTGGTTTATTTTTTTTTTTTTTACTTATTTACCTCAATCAAGACATGTGTGGTTCAGCGTAAAGCCAAGTTATTGTTACAGACATAAAATAATCTTAGCAAAAAGAAAATTGCTTTCATTTGTAATATATGTAAAGCACTTTGCAAACTTTAAAGTGCTTATTATAAATATGAGCTGTTATTTTTTTTTACAATTTCAGCTATTTTGATTAATGTACAAGTTTTGAAAGAAGACATTGATAATCTTTTTTTTTAATAGTTAAGACCAGTATGTAGATGCCATTGGTTAAATCTTGCCTCATATTTGCTTTAATATGTGAAACCATGAGGAAAAAAACTGACATAAGTCACTTACTCTTGGTTATTGAAGGACTATGACTTGTCTTTCTCTTCATCTTTAATACTTTATATACTTTGAGTCCTTCTTACCATGGTTAAATGACTAGAATCATGGCCCTGCCTTGCCAAACTCAGGATGTAATGGGGCTTCTTGCTATTTCTGAAGTTGTACTGGAATTCTTTGGAAGAGACCTTTGTGGTCCAATGAAATCCTAAATGTGTGGGTTGATCCAGCATAACCAAGGGAAAGTCGAAGCATTGGGAACCTTTTCCAAAGTATCTGTGTTGTAGGAGGTGAGACCTAGCTGCTAGAGTATATATTTAGCTTATTTAGAAACATATATACAGGGTTTGTTTTTCATTTTGGAAAGTTCTATGTAACAGACCAGTCATTCAGTCTTAGGATAGGGATGTTTGAAAAAAGATAAGCTATGCAAATCAAAATAAAAATCAGAGATGATACAAAGGGGAATTGATATTCTCGAAAGAAAAGGGGAAGAGGATCTATGTTTTCTTCTCATTATGAAGATAAAATTACAATTTGTATTTTTTAACAGAATCTTTCCATTTGAAGGCCTTTGCTCCTTTGGACTCTAAAAAGAGGGATTAGAAAGATCACCTTGATTAGTGACTGATACTTCCCATTACCTCATAGGATCATATGACCACTGGATCATAGATCTCAAGCTGGAAGAGACCTCAGAGATGATCTAAAACACCTCCTTTACAGATGAGGAAACTGAGGTCCAGGAGATCTGAACTGACTTGCTTGTTCATGGCCACACTCTTCTACATCCCCTGAGAAGTCAATTTCACTTATAGAATTTATTGCCCTTCAGGAAAAAGGACAGCTCACTCCTGGAGGATCTCTTTGTGACTTCTGCAGGCATTCACTAGGCTGCCAAGACTAAAGAACTCCAGGGACTTTGACCTCATTAGCAGACTACTCCAATAGACTGAGCTAACCAGTTACAGGCCAGGAGAATGAAAGGGCTGGGGGGAGGGTGGAAAGCCTAATTTGTATATTTTGCTTCTGAAGAGGAATCAGGAATTTTTGTTTAGACTGAACCTGTTACAAACTGTACATAAACATTGAGGATCTTTATTATGGACAGGACAGATTCCTGGTTATGAGAAATAGACTTGTTTTCCTTCATCAGTTTATCATTCTTGATTCCAAATCTGAATTAACAATAGACAAAAGAAAAAACATTTTTATCATTCATTTAGGCAGAGGATCAAGCACTGACCCTGAAGGCAAAGATGAAAGTTTCAGATCCTGTCTCTAATAGTTACTACCAGTAACTTAAGTGCAAGTAACTTAATATTCTTTGACCTCAGTTTCCTTATCTCTAAAATGAAGGGGTTGGACTAAAAGGTTTCTGAGGTCCCTTTCTGCAATAGATACACAGAGGGATGAGATGAAACTTTAGTGGGAACAAGACTAAGCAGAGTCTGGAGAAGGTGTGAAAAAGCTGGAGTTGAATGAAAAAAAAGCATTGCTTTGATGTGGAGAAAGCAAAGAAAGGATGCTAGGCTAGAAGCAAGAAATAGAGAGGAAAACAGACCTTGGAGTCTTAACTGCTGTATAGGGGAAAAGCAATGTCAAATGTTGCCTAGGGAAGAGAATTAGCAGCCCAATTTAGCTATAGCCTTTAAAGGGAACAAATGTTCAGTCTATGGTGGTCCTCCACTAAAAGCTTAATATGATGCCTTATCATCACATGGATGCATTTCTTGGTTCTCTAAAGCTATTTCAATAGAGCACAAGTCCTATCAAAATAGAGAGGTTTCTACCATGGGACCTATGAATGAACTTCTCATCTGTTATATGATGCAAATTCAGAAAACAGAGAGGAACTTCATTCTGCATTGGTGGAAGTATTAGCCACAAGGATAAAATTATCATTCTTTCTAAGTTTTTAATATTATTTTCCAAACTATTTAACAGTACACCCTCATAAATGCTTGGTTGGCACGTAGTATAACCCACTAACCTAAATAATATTTCATCCATTCATTTTTTCAAAAGCATTTATTAAGTACCTTTTGTTTACTAGTAGATAGAGAACCAGGCCTGAAGTCAAGAAGACTCATCTTCCTAAAGCTCACATCTGGCTACACTAGCTGTATGACCCTGGGCAAGTCACTTAAACCAGTTTACCTCAGTTTCCTCATATGTAAAATGAATTGGAGAAGAAAATGGCAAATCACTCCAGTATCTTAGCTAAGTAAAACCCAAATGGGGTCATGAAGAATCAGATATAAATAAAATAACTGAACTAGGCATTCATCAAGGATACAAAGCAGGAAGTGAAACAGTCTTCTTAGGAATCTTATATTCTATTGGGAGGAACCAAAATGCAAACATAGGATTCAATACAAAGAAAGTAGTAATTTTAAACCATGTATATGACCACTAATAATTTGGAGGATCAAGAAGCACCAGCCTAGGAGATGCTTGAAGAAAACCTTAAAGGAAACTAAGGATTCTAAGAGGTAAAGGTGAGGAGGAAGCACAGTCTGGGTATGGCACATACAAAAGCCCAGAGATAGAAAATGGAATTGTTTATTTAAGGAAAAGAGAATAGCTTGCCTGGAATGTAGAGTATGGTAAGGGAAATAATGTGAGGTTAATTTAGGAAAATTGAAGCCAGATTGTGAGCTCTTTAAATGGAAAACAGAGGAATTTGTATTTGATCCACAAGGCAATAGGGAGCCATTGGAGCTTCTTGAGGAGAGACTTAACTTAGTCCTACTTTTGTTTCTGTGGTATCACTTTGACAGCTATGTTTAGGATTAACGGGAGAGGGAAAAGATTAAAGCCAGGGAGGCCAACTCATAACCTAATATAATAGTTCAAGGAAATGATGATAAGGGTCTTGAGCTAGATTTGTGGCCTTGCTATTAAAGAGAAGAAGATAAATGTGAGACATATTAAAAGGGAGAATACACAATATTTGATAGTTGATTAAACATGGAGTATGAGTAAAGGAAATAAAAGTATTAAGAATGATACTGAAGTTGTTAATCCGAATCCTAGAAAGATGACTATGGCTTTACTAGAACTAGAAAGGAGAAAACAATATGTTAAAGTAGAGTATTCTTTCCCTGGTAAATCAACTTACAGCAGGAGTGAGTATATTATTTTTCCCATGGGTGGGTGTGAGGAATCATAATGAACTTTGAATTTTAAATTGGTACTTGAGTTTAATACTGAATACCTTTGAGGTAACATTTTAATTATAGTTATTTGGTCAGTCCATAAGTTAAATTTAAAAGAGCTCTTAACCAGTATATATAGCATATAAAACATATTGATATGAAATCTTTGCTATATGAAGATATAGGATCTCCTTATTCTCTACTGATAGTTTTTTTAAATGTTGGGGTACAGTCAAGATGTTATTCCCTGAGTTAAAATTGAAAGACAAAATTGGTAGTTCATGCTCATATAATGTGTATATGGTTACAGGTAGAAAATACTATTACTGAATTAATGAATACCTTGAGATAGAGTGAGAAGTTAATTTACTATCCCTAGCTTATTTATGGGTATTAATTGCTGAAAAATATTGGGGAAAATACTAAGAGAATGAATGGTAAGAAGGTGGATATTTGATTATAAGCCATTCAAACATAACTTCTGCTTTCTTCCTCTTCCTTTCTCCATTTAAAAAACAAATTCAGCGAAGGAGAAATCATCCATGAATCTGGATTATATAGCAACTATAACCAATCATTCCTCATCAGTAGCTGTGCCACAAAAGAATATAAAATGTAAAAGATTAGTTGAGTTAATACAAATCTAATTTTATAAATAATAAAAGTTATTTATAATAGATAATCTACTGATGATAGACTTGCAACTTTTTTTTTCTGATTTTGAGACCAACTCATCTTATATAGCTACTGGGAGTCATTTATTCTGCTTTATTCGATGAGTATTAGTGTCCTTCTCATTTCTCCTATGAGGTGTAAACTCCATGAGAATAATTGACTTTGCTTTTTCTATCCCCTAAAAGATCTTATTTGCAGCCTTAAACATCAAAGATGCTCAGTAAATATTTATTGAATGAACAAATGACTAACATGAAAAGTTAACTAACACTAACATGAAGATGTTTTCCATTGATAGAAAACTTCAAAAGTTTAATCAGATGACTATTTTCACTGCCTTCAATCTCTCCTCACCCTAATCATCTATATATCTCTCAAATTGATTTATCTAAATTGCATGTCCAACCATATCATCCAACCTCAAAAAACTTGAATGGCTATCAACCCGAGAGTCAAATAAATATAAACTCCTTTGTTTGATACTGAAAATTCTTTACAATTTGGGCGTTCTTTTTCCATTCCAGTCTTCTTACACATAACTTAGCTTCATTCCAACCATACTGTCCTACTTGCCATTCTTCACACATGAAACTCCATCTCCTCTCTCTTCACTTTTGGACCAACTGTCCCTTAATTCCTAGAATGTACTATCACTCCATTTCTACCTCATGTCCTTCAACACTCACCTCAAGGTCTACCTTTGCAGGTGACCTTTCTTTTCCCCCAGCCAGCCTTTCCTTCTCAGGGTAACTTGCATAATCTTTGTTGCTATCTTGTTCATACATTTATGTGCACCTATGTACATATTGCATTCTGCATTGTAATACATCCTCCTTTATGGTGGGTATTTGTTTTTTAATCTTTGTATCTTCTACACTTGGCACAGTGTCTGACATTCCAAATTTGTAGAAAAGGCTTACAACTAATTGGCTGATTGATAATTACATTTATTTCCTAATACTGAAAGTAGTTTACTATAGTTCAGGGCTCAGCACAATTTTAGCTCTGATTATCACTAGTAAATTTAACTAATAATAGCTTTGTGTGCCATTGGCTGGTTTCCTCAAAAATAGAGTATTTAGTAAAATAACAATAATAATAATAATTCTGGTATTTAGAATTACCCAGAAAAACAGGGGTCCTCAGTTTTTCCTAATGAGCTAATTTTGATTTCTCCAAATTCTGATGTTCATTAGTTGGGGAAAGAGGGGATAGAAAATAGAGTGAGGAATGGGTGGCTCTGAGAGTATAATTTGCTTAATCACACTTTTATCTACAACCATGGAGAAAGGGGAGCTGTGCCAAGAAAAGTTTCTTGGGGCCATTTTCCCACTGGAAGATTTGGTGATTAGCATCTTTCTGTAACTAAAGAGATAAAAAGAAAATAAGAACAATATATAAAGACAGAATATGTGTGTTAAGGGAGAGTTAGAATGAATATTGAATTTTGAACTAGTTTTTAGTTTAATCATAAATTTATACTTTAATATTTGAAGTTATTGTTCACTTATATAAAATACATACATTTGAGTAATCATTTAAGTATATTATATAGATATAGATTTTCAAAGTATTAAAGCATAGTCAAATGCACTAAAGACAAAATTTATTTAAAATCTACTGAACTAGTGGGCTTTCAGTCATCTGGTACTTTAAGTCCTTGTATTTATTGTATGTGATTACTACTTCATGGTCATCTCTGTTATACTGATTATAATTTTGCTTAAAAATAACAATAACAATAATAATAATTATTGTTATTATAAGGCAGCTAGGGGGTACAGTGGGCTTGGAATCAAAAAACTCATCTTCTTGACTTCAGATCTAGCCTCAGACACTTACTAGCTGGGTGACCCTAGACAAGTCACTTATAACCTGTTTGCCTCCGTTTCCTCATCTGTAAAATGTGCTAAAGGAGGGAATGGCAAACTACTCTAGTCTCTTTGCTAAGAAAATCCCAAATGGAGTCGTGAAGAGTCAGACATAACTAAAAAATGACTGAATAACAACAAAAAATGCAAATACTTATTATAACTAGCTTTATATAATGCTTTAAGGTTTACAGAGCACTTTAAAAGGGAGGTAGGTGTTATTACTGCCTATTTTTCAGATGAGGAAACTTAGGCAGAAAGCAATTCAACATTTTTTTCTGGTTGACACAGCTAGTGTCTGGGTCTGGATTTGAACTTGTCTTTCTGATTCCAGGTTTAGTGCTTTCTCTACTGTACCATCTAGGCTGATTCTGGTGCCTGCTTTGGAAAAAAAAATTCTTTAATCAGTCTGATTATTTGTCTGTAAATTACTATTAGTTTAATGAATTTATTAATTTTTTTCTTTTGGAGATGACATTTTAATAAAATGCCATTAACTTAGAGTTCATTCATTTTATCTGTGAAATGTTTAGATATAGTTTATTCAAATTAATTTTTGGCTTAGTTGAGATCAGAAATCAGCATCCTCTGTTTGGTCCAGAAATACCAAGCCTAGCTTTTAATAGAGTCCAAGAGAATGTGGAGAGTATATATAAACTGATAAATGGCTAAAACCAGTGTTTCCCAGTAATCAGTGAGTTCATAGTTACTGAGTCAAAATGAGACTCTTAGATAACTACTTCTTCCTTTTTAAAAAAATATTACCTACATTTTATAAAATATCCCTCCTTTCCAGAAAATAATCTCATATAGCAAAGAACAATCAAGAAAAAAGGAAAAGGTTGGCAGAACTAACCAATTTATTGAATGACTTTCAAAAGAATAAATCTAAATATTTAATATTTCTAATCTAAAAATCTAATACTTCTATCTTGTCAATATCTCCTCCTCCCCCTCTTCCCCTTCCTTCTCTTCCTCCTTCTCCTCTTCCTTCTCTTTTCCTCTTCTTCTTCCTCTTCTCTTCTTTGTCTGCACTTTTAAATCTATGTGGAACTCCTAATGGGAAAACTTCCTCCACTGATGTATATCCTCCACTAAACTAATTTATAGACTAAGAGAATTTCCTGGGTCACCAAGAGTTTAGGTGATTTCCTCATAAGTATGATAGATAGGTAGTTATTTAGATAGATAGAGGATGAGATTTATTAAAGTGCTTATTATATGTATGGTATTATGCTTACTACTATATACTAGATGCATGGTGTTTTGCTAAACATTGGAGATACAAATATAAACAAATCTCAATATAAGTTCAGGTAAGCTGCAATGTAATCCATAAGCTGGAAATGGTGGAGTATGGTACTCCTTCAGGGAATTCCAGGGCACTGGTAAATGCTACATAAGGTAGAAGGCGAGAAGTCTGAGGAATGAGTCAAAGCAAGTAAAGACATGGCTGGGGGCCTTCTTAATATGGTAGTTTGGGGAAAAAGAGTTTTCAGTGAGATGAGGGCCTCAAGAAAGAGGTTTCTCCAAGAGAGAATTGTGACAGAAGAGAGGAAGGAATAAAAGTCCAGAAAGCATCAGAGGCAAGTTTTGAATCCAGGTCTTCCCAACTCCTGGGTCTGCCTTTAATCTACTACACCACAGTGATCTTGCACATATTTTCCCAGTTATTCACACCATATTTGCTGCTTTATTTTGAGGTAATGATAGCCTTACTGGTAGTTTCTTCAACTCCACAAGTATGCCCTCCAGTGAATTTTTGGCTCAAAATTGAATTAGGAAAAGCACCCAGAAGTTAAAGGAAAACCTTGCACATACCTGAAAGCTATAGCACAATATAGTTTTTAAATGGTTGTATTCTATAATATTTTGTATTTGCCACCAATTTAATTTTTTCTTCCATTATTGTAATATGTTTCACATTTCTCTCTGTATCCTAGAATACTATTTCCACAAGTAGAGCTAGATTCTGATTAGTTTGGAAAATGAATCATCCTGAAGTGGTTCCATGTATTCAAATTCTCACTTTTAAAAGTTATAATTATATAAAATGTGTATTGGTTTCAACCCATTGGAAATATGTAGTGTGAATATGAATAATGCATAGATCACTTTAGAGAGATTTATTCTTTGTACTAATTTAGACCTAGCTATAGTAAATACCTACTTAATTTTTTTTCCTATATATAGAATACTTATTAAACATTTACTATGCCAGGTACTGTGCTAGATACTAGAAATAAAAGTATAAGTAATGGGAGTCTTTACCCATAAAGAGTTTAGGTATAATGGAAGAAGAAAGGTCATAGAGAAAAATGGTTGGATTTGGGAAAGGGGAAAGAAAGTAAGATCCAGAGAGAAGTGGAGAGGTGGGAAGTCTACAAATATTTTGAAGTGGCATGTGTATACCTATCTTTTTTCTTGCCTATTTAACAAGAGGAAAGAGTGTTAGCTTTGGAGTCTAGAGAATATGGGATTAAATCCTGGTTTTGCCACTTGCTGCCTGTGTGATTTAAAGCAAATCACCCAATCTCCTTAGATTAATCAAATAAATGGATTGGGCTAAATTTATAGGTATAGAGATTGTACCTTTGAATGAAGAAACTTCTGCCAATGTACCATCTTTTCTGCAATTTATAGTTTCAGAGGCTTGTCTAGAGAAGTGAGAATTTAACTTGCAAAGGGTCAAACAATTAGAATATGTTGGAAGTAAAAAGCCATCATGACTTTAAAGCCAGTCACTTCTATCTATTACATTATGCTATTTGTGTCTTTTCTTTGTGTGTAATATATGTAATATTATATTATATATCATGTATATTATATACAAATATATAAATGTTATATATAAATAAATATATATGAATATAAATTTTATAAGTAAACAAAGATATATAAGTATGAATTATATGTAAATATATATACATATATGATATAAGAACATTGGAACATGGAACATTGGCTATCTTACATAATAGGAACTAGACTTGTGATTTCATTGGTACAGGGAATTCCTGAGTGAGAAAAATCTCTCTACTAGAGTAGATTGGCACTCTCAGACAATTGCTTAGAACATTGAGAGGTTAGATGAACTACCTAGTCACATAGTTTTCATAGCTGTTATGTGTCAGAGGTAGGTCTTCTTGGTTCTATCCATTTTTAGTATATATTAAATATATGTTTATTTATCAAGAATCACTTTCTAATCATTATTTGTTCTGATTTGATATTAGCATCAAAGAAGCAAAGAATGACTTAAAACATTTTTACATTTTGTATTCAATCAACTGTGTGTGAAATCTCAGAAGTTTGTTCTGTCTTAGGCAAATACACTTTGGTTTTCATGCCAAAACTAAAGCTGTTGAGGATTTATTTAAAGAAAAAAACAATTTAATCTTTGGTGTGATACTTTTCCAGTATGGCTAACGTGTTACTTATACCACATATACATGGGTAATAAGTGCTTAAGAACTGATAGGTTCCACCACCACCACCCTTTTCCTATGAGGAGAAGCTTTTACAGCTGTGAAAATATGTTGACTCTTTCCATCCTTTTTCCCCCATGCCTGAACCTTGCTTTCTGGAACACAGTTTCTGAACAAGAATAAAATTGGCCATTGTTGAATTAGTCTGAGTACAACACAGAGAGGAACAATAATCCCAGGACCTGGGGTCTTATAGGAAAATATCCATAACACTTAAGTTTAGAAACTCATAGTGTATTCACCCCAGAGGCATCTTCTAAGTTGGGTTTAAACAAGTAATTGTACTATATGGGATTCCTTTTCTCGATTTCTGGTACCGGGCTAAGAAAAGCCAAATTCCAGTTTCCTTAGAAATAATTACAAGGTAGCTCCCCCAAAGGCTCATCACATTTTTGGAAAAGGGCTGTGGATCATCTTACTTGATTAGTTCTTATTAGTCAGTGAAACGTGATTATTTGAGGAATAAAAGGATTCCCTTTCCCTTTTCTTCCACAAAGTCAAAAGATAGAATTTTATTTAAGATAGAAATCTATTACTCATTTAGTTGGGTTTATAGAGAAAGGAAAGGAAGGGAATGAACATTTACATAACACTTATGTGTTTTTTACAAATATTATCTCATTTAATCCTCACAGATATCCTATTATCCTCTTTTTGCAGTTGAGGAAACTGAGGCAAACAGAACTGGGCAAGTCAGGCTCACACAATTAATAAATGTCTGAGGTCTAATCTAAACTGGGACATTCCTAGCACTGGGTCCAGCACTCTTTCCATAATACTATCAGCTACCTAATGGCTTTATTGTTTTTGCTTCTAATCTATATAAAAGACTGAAAACTACAGGACAGAGAAATGTTTCTGTTCTCTCCCTACCATTGCCTCTAACTTGCCTTATAATTATGGGCAAGTCATGACCTCTCTGAGCTTCAGTTTCCTTGTCTTAAATATTCCATCAGCTGACCTGCCTCCCAGGAATAGTGGCATATTTTTAAGTTATACTCTGCCTCCTTTCTCCCAGATATCGACATTTGAGTGAAAATTGCTTTGTAAACGCATAATATTAACATTCAGTAAGACAGAATATAATCTAAGCTTATAAAAAAATCATGTTTCATTCCACATTTCTTGTGTTTGTTTAAGGAATGATGACAATCTTATTCGTAGTTTCTCTCAGTTAAATAGAAATAATGTATGTTACCTGACATCATATCTCATAAAGACCAATAAATCAGTTGTTACATTAATGAGTAGATTCTAAAGTCCAGGCTTTCTTGGAAAGTAGGCTGACTCTACCACTTGTGACATCAGACCTTGGAGCTCTTGCATGATCATCCCAGATAAGCTTAAAGAATAGGAACATTCCTAAGGTGAAAAATCAGAATTTAGAATGACAGTATCCACCAGTTCTTCAAGCCTCTTGTCACTGAAAAATAAGTATTTTTCTAAGGTCGCTAGAGAATTTTCAGGCAATTGGTAGGGGTAATATGATAGAAAGAACTCTTGATTTTAGGTCAAGAGCACCTGGATTTTTACCCTACCTTTGTTTGATACTTACTTGTGACCCTGGACAAATAGTCACTTAAGCCATTTTCCTCCTATTTGAAATGATGGGATTGGACTAGATACCATGTAAAATTCCTTCCAGTTCTAAATTTAAGGAAAAACTTCCCCAGGCAAAAGTTTAAATATAAGTCCACATGAGAAATAGAAAGAATAGGTCTCTTTAAAAGAGACAATGAGTATTAATGGAAAATTTCAGATCATAGCTGATACATATTCCACTTGAGGATTCAGCTCAGTTTAGTCAGCTCACTGACTTACAATAAAAGAACATGGTATCTCATTCATTTTCAGAAGGCTTATGGTACAACTAATAGAGTTACTTATTATGAAAGTAGAGAAAGTATGAGACATCAGTGACTGCCTTTGCACTACAGATTAATGTTTGAAGACTCTATACTGATCAGAAATAAGTTCATTCATGGAGATGCTATGTGTTACAGTAGAAAGAGCATTAGATTCTCATTCAGAAGATCTGTATGTGATTTTTGGACTAGTTATCTTTTTCTTTTCTTTTTTTTTTTTTAAGCGCTTTGTTTTTCTAAATACATGCAAAGATAGTTTTCATCAGTCAACTTTGCAAAATCAATTTTTTTCTCCTTCCCTAAACAACAAGCAATCCAATATAAGTTAAAAATGTGCAATTCTTCTAAACATATTTCCATATTCATCATGCAGTGAAAAATCAAATCAAACGGGGAAAAACATGAGAAAGAAAAAAGAGACAAGCAAGCAAGCAACAATAACAACAAAAGGTTAAAATATTATGTTTTGATTTACCTTCAGTCTCCCTAGTTCTCTCTCTGGATGCTGCTGTTCAATGTTCTCTTGGTTCTACTCATTTTACTCAGCATCAGTTCATGTAAGTCCTACCAGGCTTTTCTGCTCATCATTTCTTATACAACAATAATATCCCAGTACATTCATATACCATAACTTATTCAGCCATTGCCCAACTTATGAACATCCACTCAATTTATAGTTCCTTGCCTTGGGCTGGATATTTAACTTCACAGAGCTTCTATTAAATCAAGGATCTGAAATAGGTGACCACTCAAGTCCCTTCCAGGTCTAACTCTATGAGCCTAAATATTTCTTTCTTTTTTTTTTACTTAATAGTATTTTATTTTTTTCAATTACATGTAAAGATATTTTTCAATATTTACCTTTGTGAGTTCAATTTTTTCCCTCCCTTCCTTCCCCCCTACCCCAGGCAGCAATCTGATATAAGTCATACACGTACAATCATGTTAAACAGACTTCCATATTAGCCATGTGAAAGAAAAATTGGAACAAAAGGGGAAAAGCATAAGACAAAAAGTAAAAAAAAAAAAAAAAGTGAAAATGGTAAGTTTCAATCTCCATTAAGTCTGCATAGTTCTCTCTCTGGATGTGGATAGCATTTTCCATCCCAAGTCTATTGAAATTGTATTGGAACACTGTATGTCTGAGAAGAGCTAAGCCTGTCATAATTGACCATCTCACAGTGTTGTTGTTACTGTATACTATGTTCTCCTGGTTCTCCTCTCTTCTCTCAGCCTCAGTTCATGTAAGTCTTTCCAGGCTTTTCTAAAATTAGTCAAGCACAATCATTTCAGCAATGGCACCTGGAATATTCAAGAATGGTCAAGCAGTGTCACACCCTATGAATTTGAAAAGGTCTCCTATTATTGGTAATAGGAGGTTTTTTTTTTTTTCAGTTTAATTATTTGATCATGTTTTCTAGATGGGTGTCTCATGCCTACCTGCATCACTTCTTATCACATCTGAGCCTCAAATTACCAATTCTCCAAATTCAAACTAAGCTAGAAGAATAGATTTAGCATATCAATCTGGGTCAGGTGAAAGAAAAGTGGAAGACTAATTATCATGAGGGAAACCTTGGTTCAACAACTAGAACTGTCTAATTTGATTTTTGTAAAGTCCTGTAGAAGGTGGAACAAGATGAAGGAATTAAAAAAAAAAAAGCCTTAGTTGATGCCTTAGGCTAGAAGTTGTGCTTCTTTCTGATTTACCTATCATACCACTTGGTGATGCTATATTAAAGTTTAAAAAAATATGGTCAGGGGAACAAAAATTTCCTAACTCAGTTGTCTGGGAACATAGCTGTCAGGAGCTGTGATTTTGCATCCCAAAATGATAAATAACCACCTTAAATAAGAATAAATACAATACTATCCTTCCCATCTCTCAGAATGTGACTTTACATGCATTGAGAATTAGCTTCACTTTCTAGCTAATCCAATCCTGTAAAATTGGCCTTGGAATAGGTCTATAAAATCCTTTCCAGCTCTAAATTTGTGAATCCATGATCTAAAGTTTGGTGATTCAGAGACCATGTTAGAAAAATGATTTTCATTCCAGAATAAAATGATAATAAGTTATTACATATATTTTAAAAGATAGTTTATCAAGAATTCAAATCAATTTAATAAGCATTACCTTTGTGTTAGACACTTGGGGATACAAATACTCCCCCCCCCCATAAAAGTTATTCTTTCCACATAACGGTTAGAGGTGTAGTGCCTCTGTGATCTGGAAAAAATCCAATTAAAAAATTTGGTCCTCCCACAACATAACATTCTCATACTCTTGATTGATGTTTGCTTACATTGTGTTTCCTTTATCTGATATTTCTTTCTTGTAGATAAGATTTTTCTTGCACAATAATGATAAGTTTGGAAATATGTATACATCTATTCGATTTGTCAAGTATTTTAACATAATTAACATGTAGTGTATATCCTGCCATCTAGGGGAGGGGTGGGGAGTTGGGGGAAAAAATTTGTAACAGAAAGCTATGTAAGGGTTAATGTTGAAGAATTACCCACACATATGTTATGCAAATAAAATTTAAAAATAAGTAAAAAAAAAATTTGGTCCTCACTTCATACTAGAGAAGTCTGAATTTTTTCTTTTTGATTTATGGAGTGTTTTCAGTACCTTATAAAATTTGGGTTAAGTGTTTAGTTATAGGCCAATGTTAAGTTCATACATAAAACTGTATGAAAAAAGAACTTTCTGTCTTGTATGCAGCTCTACAAAACTGAAAAAAAATTTCCATTTAATTTCTTATCAAAACTGTGATGGGGAAAGTTGAGATGTGTATACATGTGTATTGAAGTTTTAAAAAATAAGGACAGGGCAACAGAATTTCCTAAAAGAAATTCAATTATCTGGGAGCTTTGTTTCCTCAAGCAGTGATTTTGCATCTTCAGATGATGAGCTACAAATTTAAATGGGGACAAATGCACCTTAAATGGATGCATATATATTTATATGTATATATGTTATATTTGTATGTGTTATACATATGTGTATGTGCAAACACATTGTATGTGTCTTCATTTCTAAACTAAATTTAATCTGTAAGAGGAAACTGCCTTCAATGTAGATAGCAACTATTCTACTATAATAACATGTAACTAACTGTATAATTGTATTACATGTAATGATGATCAGTTCTGATGGATGTGGCTCTTTTCAACAAGATGGTAATTCAGTCCAGTTCCAATGGACTTGTGATGGAGAGAGTCATTTGCACCAGAGAGAGGACAGTGGGAACTGAGTATGGATCACAACATAGTATTTTCATTTTTTTTTTGGTTGTTTGCTTACATTTTGTTTTCTTTCTCATTTTTTTTTTCTTTTTTGATCTGATTTTTCTCATGCAGCAAGATAATTGTGGAAATATATATAGAAGAATTGCACATATTTAATAAATATTGTAATACTTGCTATCTGAGGGAAGGGGTAAGGGAGGGAGAAAAAAATTGAAATACAAGTTTTGCAAGAGTGAATGTTAAAAACTATTTATGCATATATTTTGAAAATAGAAAGCTTTAAAAATAAAAAAAGATATAAAATCTATTTGTTGAGAAAAGGTAAGGAAGCACATGAGCATAACTATTGAACTTTCTGTCCTATAAAAAATAATAATGCAGTTTAAATTTAAAAGTACATCATAAACACTTGGCTCCAATGGAGAGCTAGTTGTTAAACATTTATCAGGACATCTGGTATATAAAATGTATATAAAATACCTTGGTTATTATAAAAGGGTTCCTTTCCTCCTTCCTCCCTTCCTTTCTTTCTTCCTTCTTCCCTTCCTTCCTTCTTTTCTTTTTTCCTTCCTTCTTTCTTCCCTCTCTCCTTTCCTTCCTTCCTTCCTTCCTTTCTCACTCTCTTCCTTCCTTCCTTTTTTCTTTCCTTCCTTCCTCCCCATCCATCTTTCCTCTACATATGTACATAATAAATAAATACCTGCTTGGGAAATGTTGAGTGCTTTTTATTTATGATTTCTTTCTTCACCGTATGCTGCAGGGGAAAACCCTCAGTAACTGAGACATTGTCTGACCTTCAGAAGGTCTCTCAGATATCATATAGAAAAGAAAGATTTTGGTTAGGATATCAGTAAATTAAACATGCATACTATCTGAAACATTAAAATTTTGCTAATTTTAGAATCTCATGGAATATCATTATATAAATAGACAAAGAAATAGGCAATATAGTTATGTAGAGATATATAGAAATAGAAATAAAAATCTATTCTGGACCATTATTGATTTTATTAGTGCAGGCAGCTTCTAGTAAAGAAATACCCTCTACCAATGCATGGCACCAATCAATAATCTTGGAGAGTTTCCTGAGGTACTGTACTAAGAGGTTAAGTGACTGGGCCTAGGATTATGTCAGTATATATCACAGATGGAACCTGAACTGAGGTCTCATTAAGACTGATTATGCTTGAAGCTGCCTATTCACTATTCTGTTTCTTCTGAGGCAAATAGAAAAAGATGAGTAGACAGTACCTCCCTCCCTTCCTTCCCTCCTTCCTTCCTTCCTTCCTTCCTTCCTTCCTTCCTTCCTTCCTTCCTTCCTTCCTTCCTTCCTTCCTTCCTTCTTTCCTTTGTGGAAAAGATAGGACTTGGAGTCAGGAAATGTGTTCAGTTCTTAGCTTTCTTACTTTAATTACAATATCCTGGACAACTCAGTATTCCTCAGTTTTCTTATGGAGAGTTAAAAACAAAAACAAAAACAAAAACAAAGCCCTTAGTGCTTTGTAAAGCTTGAAACTAAATAATGTTCATCTAGAAATACTAAAGCTTAATTTTTCCATCATGACCACTCAAGAAGTCAAGGTCACTTCTCCTGAGAGGATCCCTTGAGATCACAACTTTCATTCTTTTATTTCTTCTCCCATAATTCATTGTGCCATTCCTTTTTCTATGAAGTCAAACTAGTCAGCTGTTTAGACTGTACAAACTCTGTTCTTTTAGAGAGCAGACTATGCAAGGAGTAGCATAAGTAAATTATACATAATCACTTTCTCAGCTTAACAGGTAATATGAATTCATATAGACTAGAGTTTATAATAATTTCCAGTTCCCCTTCCTAATTTGCCAATATCTAACTTTATCATAAGCTTATTTCACCTTCCTTGGTTCCTAGAAAATAAATATCCTTTCTTTCTGGCCCCAGGCACCCCCTCAGCACCAGGTCGAGTCTGTCCTCTTGGCAGCTCCCTGAATCACAGAACTTTATTGGATTCTGCCCACAGAATTAACTAAACTAAGTGCTTCCCTTCTTGCCACTCATTATGGAACAAAAGTCCAATAGGTAGGTTCATGGATTTCTTTAACTTTTTTTAACCCAGTTTTTTCAAGTTTCTTGGGAACTTGAAGGCTCACAGACTCAGATTTAAATATGGAAGGGATCTTAGAAGCCATATAAACTAATTTCCCATTTTTGTAAATGAGGAAACTGAGACTAAGAGAGGTTAATTGATTTGCTCATAATCACACAGCTGATTTTAAGTGTCAGAGGTGAGAATGCTTACCATCCCACAAATGAAAATATCAATATTACCCTAATTTGAGAAGACATCTCTCTGGGGTCTTCATCTCCTGGTCTCTTGACTCTCCTGGGTATAAATATTCATATGAAACTTTAGCCCTTGAATATTCAGTTCATTTTTCTTTTTTTTTTTTTGAGTTTAGCCCTAGTCACATTGAGCTTCCTTCCTTCCTTCCTTCCTTCCTTCCTTCCTTCCTTCCTTCCTT
>JAJPUD010001109.1:105963-135778 GCA_023553655.1 Myrmecobius fasciatus
CTTCCTTCCTTCCTTCCTTCCTTCCTTCCTTCCTTCCTTCCTTCCTTCCTTCCTTCCTTCCTTCCTTCCTTCCTTCCTTTCTTCTCTTTCCTTCCTTCCTCCCTTCCTTCCTCCCTTCTTTCCTTCCCCCCTCCCTCTCATCCTCTCTCTCCTCTTCCTCCCTTTCCCTTTCCCCCTCCCCCCCCTTCTTCCTCCTCCCTTCCCCTTCTCCCCTTTCTTCCCTTTCTCCCCTCCCTCCTCCTTCTTCCTTTTCTCCCTCCCTCCCCTCTTCCCTCTCTTCTTCCCCCCTCCCTTTCTTCCCCCTTTCTCCCTCCCTTTCCCTTTCCTCCCCCCTTTCTCCAACCTTTCCCTCCTCCCTCCCTCCCTTCCTTCCTCCTTCCCTTCCTCCTTCATTCTTCACTCCCTCCCTTCTCCCTTTTTCCTTCCCTCCCTTCTTCCTTCTTTCTTTCCTTCCTCCTTCCCTCCCTCCTTCCTTCTTTCCTTCCTTCCTTTCTTCCCTCTTTCCCTTCTTCTCTCCTTCCCTCCCTCCTTCCTTCCTTTCCTCTCCTCATTCTTACCTCCATCCCTCCCCTACATAATGAATACAGTTAATGCTACTTTAAATATGGGATTTGTGTCTTCCCCATTGGAAACTCCCAGTAGCCTAAAAATTTCCAGTCCTTCAAAAGATCTTACATCTTGCAAAACTTCATTCAAGATTCAAACCTGAACTAGTGAGGGATCTTTTCTTCTGTACCATACAGCCTCTTAATCATTCCTAAGATTATTGCTTTCCTTCATATGAAAATTAGCAGGTCATTTCAGGTTTGGTTAGAGATTTGCATCTAGATCTTAACACTAAGACAGTTGTTAGACTTTGAATGTTCCATCTCATCTTATCACTTTGACAGTTTAGACTTTGTCATAATTAATATGGTATAGCATGGAAATGTACTTGATATAGGAAATTCCTGAGGAGAAAATTCAGTTGGAGTGCTGAGAAAGTTGAGGACTTGCCTGGGTCACACAACCACTATGTGTCAGAGTTATAACTTGATTGCAGGTATTCCCAATTTCAAGGTCAACCTTCCATCCACTACATCACACTGATTCTATAGCAAACACTGTAAAATATGACTTTCCTTAAATGTAACCAATAGTATCACCAGACACTTAAAATAGTAGGACAATGAAAGTATTAAAAAACATTGAGAAATGAAAATTCTGGTAACACACTCCAAGCTTGTAATTGGAAACTCTGGGCTTCTTAAGGAGCATTTTTATTTCACTTATGCAGTTATTTATGTAGCTTATATTGAAGTAGGAACTTCCCATTTGTAGGCAGTTTGCTCTTGAAAGTTTTTTCCTAAAAACAGAATAAAAAAAAGTAGAAAAATGAAAAAGTTCCCATGAACTACGCACACAAACACACACACACACACACACACACACACACAAAATCTGTGTAATTGTGTCATGAACTTGCTGTCTAATCATGAGTCTTGAATGACTTGGCTTGCATCACTAACTTTTTAGAGATTTTAACTAATTATTAACTCAACTGGATATATTTACTGTAGTGTTATCATAGAGGGCTTTGAGATATGACAGCATGACAGCATTCCATAAAATTCATTGCTTGAATCCTGCTGCATCTAGTATTCCTTTTATGTACTGACTTTTGCCCTTCTGTTAGAGCTGGGTGTCCTCATTACCAGGAAAGAGGAACTATCTTTTTTCTAAAAATTTATTAATTAGTACTTTAGATAAAAAATATAGTGGAAATGTGCCCTCAAACTCTGTCTATATTTAGTAATGTCAAAATATATGTCCATTCAAGGGAATCATGGTAATGTAGGTAGAAATCAGCTTTGAAACCTAGAAGACCTTGAATGTAATCCTACTTTGGACTCATAATATCTCCATAACTATGGGCAAATCATTTAACCTCTTAATGCCCTAGGCAATTCTAAGACTGTAAATTGTAGAGGGAGTTTTCTTATCTGGGAACTATTGATACCATTGAAATTACAGGTCCAGTCTCTAACTCTAAAAAAATCTCTGAAAAAAATGACTTTTCTTGTAACAAAACCATAGATTTGGAGCTCTGTATGAATTTGTTTAGTTGTTTTCAGTTGGGTCTAATTCTTCATGGCCCCATTGAGGGTTTTCTTGGCTAAGATACTAGAGTGGCTTTCTATTTCCTTCTCCAGCTCATTTTACAGATAAGGAAACTAAGGCAAACAGGATTAAGTGATTTACCCAGGGTCACACACAGCTAAAAAGAGACTGAGGCCAGATTTAACGGGGTCTTTTTCTGTCCAGTCTCTGCATTTTATCCACTGTACAATCTAGCTGTCTGACATAAATTTAAAGATCATCTATTGTCACTTTTCAAATAAGATAACTGTGCCTAGAAAGTGAGTTGCTGGACAGCTAATAGCTAGGCCTAGAGTCAGGAAGACCAAATGGCCCAGATACTTTCAAGCTGTGTGACTCTGGGTAACTCACTTAATCTCTGTTTGCCTCAGTTTCCTTATCTATCAAATGGGGATAATAATACTACCTATGTCTCAGGGTTATTGTGAGGATCAAATGAGATAATTGGATAATGTTTAGCAGAGTGTCTGGAAAATAGTAAGCACTGTATAAATGTTGTTGCTAACATCATCATCATCATTTTCATCACTTAGGAAGTAACCAGCAGATTCAGGATAATGTCTCCTGTCTCCAGGTGACCTGTCTCCAAAACCCTGGGCTTTTCCATTATACCCTGTTGCCAGTACTTGTTGGTCCCATATAACAATATGAAGATTTTTTTAAGTAAAAGAAATACTTCAGTAAATCTTGGCTCTTTCTAGTTATATGCCATTATTTCTGACTCAGAAAGATGAAAATGTTTTCCTAGAAACAAATCTCAAAGGTTTTAGGTTCTACATATTTCTTTGGGGGATATTTTATAGAATGAATTCTCTTTCCCTCTTACACCTACCTCCTCTGTCTCTGTCTCTCTGTCTCTGTCTCTGTCTCTCTGTCTCTGTCTTTCTTCTACTTTCCTTCCTTCTTTCCCTCTCTCTCCCCTTCCCTTTCTCTCTCCCCTCTTCTCCCTTTCTTCCTTCCCTCCCTGTTTTTCCCTTCCCCCTCTCCTTACCAATCCTGTTCCCTTCTCTCCCCTCCCTCTCCTCTTTCTCCCTTTCCCTCCCCCTCCCTTTCTCCCTTACCTTTCCCAACCTCCTCCCTCTTTTGCTCTCCCTCTTTCTCCCCCCTCTTTCCCTTTCCTTCTCCCCTTTTCTTTCCCTCTCTTCCCCTTCTCTCTTCCTTCTTCCCTCCTCTTCCATTTCTCCCTCTTCCTCCCAATCCCCTTCCCTCTTCTCTTCTTCTCCTTCTTCTTCTCTTTCATTCTTTCCCTTTCCATCTCCCTTTTGTGTGATTTTTAAGAAACAAACACAATTCCAGAGCAGGTTTTTCCCGTATTTATGTTTCTGCTTCTGATTGAATCTGGCTTCTATCCATCTATCATGAAACTGGTTTGTTAAAGGCAAGAATACAGTACAATTCTACCATAGGAGCAGCAGCTAACGTGGATAAAGTAAATTATCACTCTAGTGGCTAAAGTATGAGTGACTCTATCACCCTGAACAACTGGTCTCTTTTCCTAAAGGGAGCCAGAGCAAGAAGGCATAGTGGGGTGGGTGAGGTGAAGGGGGGAAGATCAGATTGAATCAACTCTTAACAGTTAAATGACCATATTATAGTAATTATATTCTTACCCATCAGGGCAGTATTTAGCACCAGTCAGTTGGTTAAGCACTGCATTCCTTCTTAGTTTATCACCAACAATATTAAGTGTTTGGTTGAAACAGTTTGATTGGTCTGTAAGTTCTGGCATCAATCATTCCGAGCATTGGAAGTTCCCTTTATTCTTCCGCAGATCTCATACTGGAGCTAAAATAATAGAATACTGACATATCAGCATATCTAATTCAGTCACTGTAAGAATTCAAATTAACATGATCTATTTTAAATAGGAGTAAATGCTGGATTCTTTCCTTCCCACTCCCTTCACCCTGGGGGCTTTATCATTTCACTTTATTAAAACTTAAACCTATTTTACAGCCAGGCTATTCAACATTGGCATGATTGAAATAACAGGGAGGAAACCTTGTGAAACCAAGCTCTTTTACAAAATTATGATCATCTATCTGAGAGATGCACATACACGCCAATCCAGCAAGGTTTAGTGTTTTGAATATTAATTCATGGCATTTTAGTACAATGCATACATTATATTTCAGGATTGCAGGGATCTCCAGAAGAAGTCCAAAATGCATGAGGTGCATTTTATTCTTCATTTGCCACAATAATATTCTATTACTGTTTATGTAGATCTTTGTGGAGGAGGGGAAGATTATGACGGGACCTGGAGGTTTCATTGATACAGGAAATTCCTAAGTGAGGCAGTTCCCTCTACCAATGCAGGGTGGTGCTTACCCTGCAATTAATTATCTCAGAAAAGTAGAGCTTAGATCACTGAGAAGTTATTTAACCATGGTTACATATCCAGTATGTATCAGAAGTGAAACTTTTATCTTTAGGATTAGCAATAACTCTTTTTTTATGAATGATTTTTTTAATTAAAAAAAAATCATTTCCCCTCAACCACAATCCCCCCATTTCCATCCAGAAAAAGAAAGACCAAACCCTTGTAACAAATAAATATCAATAACTCTTACATCAAAACTCTGTCATGTACATTTTAAGTAACTATTAATACTTTAGGAATAATAGAATAACTAAACAAACCATCACAAAATGGCCCATCAATTAATCAATTATCAAGCATTTATTAAGTTTCTACTATGTGCCAGGGTCTGAATAGAATACAAAGACAAAAAATGCAGTTGCTGCTCTGAAGTGGAGTACATTTTATGGGGGAAAAAACACATGCATATCTCTAACTGTCGATTCATGTTGTCTCTTACTATTACTCAGGGTTAATTTTGATCTGTTAAAAAAAATATGGCTTAAGTTGAGAAAAAGTTGAGTGTAATGGGGATACTATGGAAAAAATGATGTACTGAGAACTCTAATTTGGAGATACAGGACCTCAATTCAGATTTAGTTCTGTAGATCTCTTTGACCTTAACCTAATCACCACATCTTTGGTACTAAATTTCCTCATATGAGAAATAAAAAGATTAAAATAGGCAATGACTAAGGATCATTCCAACTTTAGATTTCTAGGTAACAATGCTATTAATAATGGTAACAATAATACTAAGGCTAGTCAGCTCAGTTCTCTTACAGAGTGAAGACGATATAGCAAAGAGTGCAGAACTTTGTCAGGAAGACCTAAAAACAGGAGAAATTTCCCTTACTGATCTGCAATGTAACTGTGGCTTCATCTGTGAGGATAACAATGAAAGCTCCCTCATAAAGTTTTCTGAGGCTTAAATGATAATGTATGTAAAACATTATTCAAACCTCAAAGTATTATATAAATATGAGCTTTTAAAACACTTTAAAAATAAGTATTGATGTCTTCTTTTTTAACATTGCCTGGTTTCTCTCTAGTGTCACTCTCCTCTTCCAAGAGGGCTATCCCATGTAACAAATGATCTTATTTTAAGAAAAAAGAAAGAAAAAAGAAGAAATACATGCCGCAAATCAATATATTGAAATAGAAAAACCCAATAACTGAATCCCTAGGTAAAAGGTTACAGACATTTCCATCATTTTATTTGCATAATTCCAAATTATTTTCCAAAATAATTGTGCTGATTCACAGCTTCACCAATAATTCACTATACTAATATACCTGTCTTTCCACAATGTTCAAAATTTGGAGCCTTCCATCTTTACTAAGGGGTAGAATGAGACTATAGGCTCAATATTTTTTCTTTCAGCCATACATATTCTTTTATAATTTTGCCACATATACCTTGTATGTATGTGGGAAAGGGAAGGGTGGAGGTGGAGGTTCTCTCCTTTTACATTGTTATAATCATTGTACACATTGTTTCTTAGCTCTACTTCATTCTACATTAGCTCACATAGATCTTTCCATACTTGGTTATATTTCTTTCTTTCGCTATTTCTTACAGCATAATAATATTCTCTTGCATTTATATACCACAATTTGTTTAACTGTTCCCCAGTTGATGGATGTGTGTGTGTGTGTGTGTGTGTGCATCCAGTTGTTTCAGTACTGGAGTGGTTTGCCATTTCCTTCTCCATTTCATTTTTGTGATGAAGAAACTGAGGCAAATAAGGTTAAATGATTTGCCCAGGGTCACAGAACTAGTCTGAGGCCAGATTTGAAGTCAGGTCTTTCTGCCTCCAGACTGTTTATCCTAGATTCATTAATTTTGTTTGTATAAAATCTTCTGTTTAATGTAATGAAAGTTATCTATTTTTTATCTTTTCTAATAGCTTTTTATTTTTTGGTTAAAAATACATTTCCTACCCATCACTATGAGAGGTATATACTCTAATTTATTTCTCATTTTTTTAATCATATGATCTTTAATAATAGTCACATATCCATTTAGAATGTACTATAGAATATAGCATAAGAAAGAGGCAACCTGACCTCATGTGCCAAAACTTGGCATATTTCAGATTAAAATATAATTGTGGAATATCTAATAAAATAAAACTACAGCATAGATAATGTTATTTTGTTGTTGCATAAACCAATATGCAACTGCAAGAATTTTTTTTTTAATTCTCCTATTACTGGTTTAAAATATTACCCTAAGCCTAATTTCTTTGAGACTAGTTGGCTCAGCATTTTTTTTTTCAATCAAATATTAACATTTTTCCTAAGCAATTTATATTTTCCAGTTTAACTAATATGAGTTTTATTGTTTCTTATTCTCCTTTGTCTAGTCTGTTCCATTGATTTATCTCTCAATTTTTAACCAATATCAGATGGTTTTGATGACTGCTTCTTTCTAATAGAATTTGAGATCTGGAAGTCCTATTTTCCCCTTCATCCTTAAGTCTTTTTATAGTTTCTCTTGATATGTACGTCTTTTGTTTGTTTTTGTCTGTTTTTTGTTTGTTTGTTTTTTGTTTGTTTTTTATTTTGTCCAGGCAATTGGGGTTAAGTGTCTTGCCCCAGAGTTATACAGCTAAAAAGTGTTAAGTTGTTAAGTGTAAAGGCTGGATTTGAATTCAGGTCCTCCTGACTCCAGGGTCAATGATCTATCTACTGTCCTAACTGCACCAATCTTTTATTTTTCTTAATATATTTTGCTTTTAGTTTTTCAAGTTCTTTAAAGTGTCCCTTTGGTAATTTGATTTGTATAACCCTAAATTAACTTTGGTAATATTGTCTTTTTGTTTGTTTGTTTGTTTGTTTTGTTATGTTGACACAGCCTTGCCATAAACACTGAATAGTACTCCAGTTTTTAAACTTTATTTCTTTTATGTATTCATTTCTTTTTTATTTATTAATTACTTATTTCTTTTTTAACTTTATTTCTTTTAAGGAGTACTTTACAATTGAATTTGTATAAGTCTTTTGTATACTTTAGAGTGATTCCTAGATATTTTATGCTTTTGTAATTATTTGGAATACAAATTCCTTTTCATTCATTACCTATTGTTATTATCTTATAGAAGTGCTATTAATTTTTTTCAGTGGGATGGTTTATTTTGTAGCCTGTTTCTTTATTGAAACACTTTTTTAACATTATTACTAATTGTTTCAATTAGTATCTTTGTTGACTCCCTAAGGTTTTCTAAGTAAATACGAATAGTTTTATCTCTACTTTTCCATGAACTTAAAATTGTTTGATAATAATTATATTTCAGTTATAATTAGTTTTCTTTGTAATCCTGTGTATTTTATTTCAAATATTTAAAGTATTATTTTGATAAGAGTCCATGGACTTCATCAGATTAATAATTGGATCTACAATACACAAACAAATAAGAACTTGTGATTTAAACCAACTGCTTCATTTTGTAGATGAGGATACTGAGTCTTATAGAGTTTTAAGTGACTGTCCCAACATCTCATAAAAAGTAACTATCAGAGGTAGGATTCGAATCCAGGATTTTGGGTTTGAGTAAAACTGTTTGTTCATTGTTCTACTCTAAGGGCAAAGGTTCCCTCCACTTCATGGATTTAATTCCTAGGGCACTAGATAGGAAAGTACCTTTCTTAGCCATGGGGTGAGTGTAAGGATAGGACTTCAAGACTGTGCAAAAGAGTTTAGATTTTCCAAGAAGACAAAGTTCTTACAAATAAGCCTGACGTCTATCTAGGGTAGACATCTTTGAGAGGCCAGTTAGCTCACTTGAGAGTCTTTCTCAAACCAGAGTTTATCTCCATTGGAAGAAAATCACAGGATCATAGATTTTAGTTGCAAGAAGTCATCTAATCCAGCCATCTCATTTTATAGGTGTGGAAATTGAGACTCTTACAGGTGAAAAACTGGGGGATTTGAAGCCAGGTTTCCTGACTCCGAAGCCAGTATGTCTTCCACTCTCCATCATTTTAAAAAGAAACAGAGTATACTTGCAACTTATCAATGTGGTTGATCAGAATCTGCCTTGGTTAGAAGCCTGCAAGGATGGACTAGTATCTCATCCACATGGTATGGATCCTAGCTGATCAGATAGAAAGGGGAGGGGGCAAAATGGGATCAGTGAAAAAAAAAGTGAATGACTCTCAAGAGATTAACAAAGATTCTATCTGTACATTTTTGCTTTGATGGACTATGTATATCTCATAGCTACTTTTCAGAAAATCTGAGGGACAACTATGTGTATTTCTCAGAGAAACAGAATAGAGTGAAAGATTAGAAACTTTCCTCTCTTCCACAGAGAGCTGATTGAAAGGAAACTAGGTAAAAATACATACATATATACATAACAATCTACATATATATCAATATAGTGCATTTTTCTTAAACATTCCTGAGTTTCATCTTTATAGACAGAGACATTTACTTGGTGACTGTAATGAAACTACCTTCTTTAGAATTGTTCAGCCAGAAGACATTAAGTGGAACTTTTAAGTAAAAAGGAGAGTAATTAACTCTCCAGATTATTTTAAACCCAAGAAGTGCAAAAAAGGAATCTCTAAAAGAAAACTGGAACAAGTTATGCAACCCAATTGTCATTTTGTGGATTTGAGATTCAGTCACACTAGAGCTATTTACAATCCACAAAAAAGCTTTTTTGTTTGTTTTTTGGAGGGAAGGGAGACATGTAAATTCTCTCTCTATGTGTGTAGAAATATATATGCATATATATCTACATACATATATATGTACACATACATTGATTCAATTATTTTCAGTCTTTTCTAGCTCTTCATAAACTCATTTAGGGCTTTCTTGGAAAAGATACTAGAATGGTTTGCCATTTTCTTCTCCAATTCATTTTATGGATGAGGAAACTGAGGCAAACAGAGTTAAGTGACTTTCCCAGGAATACACAACTAATAAGTGTCTGAGATAAAATTTGAGCTCAAGAAGATGAGTCTTCCTAACACCAGGCCTGGAGTCATCTAGCTGCTGAGACTACTAGATGCTACATATATGTGTGTGTGTGTGTGTATATATATATATATATATGTATGCATATATGTGTATGTATATATGTATGTATATATGCATATACATACATACATATATACATATATATGCCTGCATACATATATAATATATATTTAACATATTCCATTAAAAGGAAATTGTAAAGAAGAGACTATAGATGGTTAATTGGAAAAAATAATAAGTGAAAATGGCAGAAATGACAAAATCTTTTAGGTTTTTTCTTTATTAAAACTTTTTATTTTTCAGAACATATGCGTAGATAATTCTTTGACATTAACCCTTACAAAACTTTGTGTTCCAAATCTTCCCCCCTTCCCCTACTCTCTCCTCTAGATGGCAAGTAGTCCAATATATGTTAAACATGATAGAAATATATGTTAAATCCAACATATGTATACATATTTATACAATTATCTTGCTGCACAACAAAGTTCAAATCTAACTGGAAAAAAATGAGAAAGGAAATAAAATATAAGGAAACAACAACAAAAAAAGTAAAAACGTTATGTTGTGAACCACACTCAGTTCCCACAGTCCTTTCTCTGGGTGTAGATGGCTCTCTTCATCACAAGACCATTGGAACTGATCTGAATCATCTCATTGTTGAAGAGAGCCACTTTCATCAGAACTGATCATCACATAATCTTGTTGTTGCCATGTACAATGATCTCCTAGTTTTGCTCATTTCTCTTAGCATCAGTTCATGTAAGATTCTCCAGGCCTCTCTGAAATCATTTTGCTGATCTTTCTTATAGAATAATAATATTCCATAACATTTATATGCCATAACTTATTCAACCATTCTTCAACTGATGGGCATACACTCAGTTTCCTGTTTCTAGCCGCTTCAAAAAGGGCTGCCACAAACATTTTTGTACGTGTGGGTCCCTTTCCTTCCTTTAAGATCTCTTTGGGATATAAGTCCAGTAGAAACAAAGTATATGCTGGATAAAAGGGTATGCACAGTTTGATAACTCTTTGGGCATAGTTCCAAATTGCTCTCCAGAATGGTTGGATCCATTCACAATTCCACCAACAATGTATCACTGTTGTTTTCTCACATCCCCTCCAACATTTGTTATTATCTTTCCCTGTTATCTTAGCCAATCTGAGAGATGTGTAATGATATCTCAGTGTTGTCTTAATTTGCATTTTTCTGATCAATAATGAAAATCTTTTATGTTTTGGCTTTATAATTTATTTCTTCTGGAAGCAAGACCTTGTTTATAATTGTGTCTCCAATTATTCCAAAGAGAATGAAGCTTAATCAACAACCTAAGCAAGTGTTGCAGTTTCCATAGCAATTGAGTCATTGTACAGTAACCTTAAGGAGGTGAAAGCAATTTAATGAATTGCTGCCATAGATAAAGTGTTAGATTTGTGGTAAGAAGACTTTCTAAAATTCAAACCCTTTTTATTTCTGTATAACCTTGGTTAGACATTTCAATGACTTGGGCCTCAGGTTCCTCATCTGTAAAATAAGGACTAGATGTCCTCTTAGGTTCTTCCTAGCTCTAGATCTTTGATCCTGTAAGCCCTACAGCAGTCATTCATATATGAAGAATTGAATAATTTGTTGTTGTTATTATTATTATTATCCAGTCATTTCAGTTGTGTCCAACTCTTTGTGATCCCATTTGGGATTTTCTAGACAAAGATACTGTAGTGGTTTGTCACTTTCTTCTCCAGCTCATTTTACAGGTAAGAAAATTGAGGCAGAATTAAGTGACTTGCCCAGGTTCACATAGCTAGAATTATCTGAGGCCAAATTTGAATTCAGAAAGACAAGTCTTCCTGACTCCAAGTAGGGCTCTCTATCCACTTTGCCACCTACTTGCCATTTGAATGCTTACCATAATTAAATTTTGAAGACAGGTCAAGTAAATAAAGTCATAGCTTGGAGAGAAGACAATGCTAAGTTTATTGGAGATAAGGCCTTATTTTGTAAATTAACAACACTGCTTACAGAATTCTGTTATTTTATTCATCTTCACAATTGACTAGCATTACATCAGCAGGCTGAAAATAATGTTTTCTATCAAGATGTCTGTTGAGATACAGCAATATTTTATTTGAGAAAAGAAACACAACTCTTTTTTCTTCCTTCTGCCTTGAGTGGCAGCCTGGCATAGCGTTCAGAGAACTGGTCTTGGAGTGAGGAAGACCTCAGTTCAGGATACTATCTTTGACTGACTTTGGTGTATCTAGTAAACATCCACCTTTCAGTAATATCCAATATAACTTTCTAAGACTGAGTTGCAGAAAAGGTATAAAGATGTCTTTCCATTTCTGGAGAAAGATTTCTTATGGAAAGTTCACTATCCCAACAAAATCATGCATCTGGTAAAAAAAAAAAAAAAAAAAAAAGTTGTGTGTATTTGCTTTCCAATCAGGTATAAGTAATGTTTGATTTTTATTTGTGTGTATGTGGGGGGAAGCAGGAAAAAATGAGGAAAGATAGCCTATATGGACTGGGATGTGAAAGAATTAAGAAGTTATAAAATAATCCTCTTTAAACTATGATACTTTGAAATATTAGCATTTAAATCACCTGTGGATTTTAGTTCACACTCTTGCCTTTTCTGGTAACAAAGAGCTCTGAATATCTACCAAGTTATTCCATCAGAGATAACACAGTGCTTCTTTCAATGCCTTGAAAATTATTAATGTTGTTAATAATCTCCTAGAAATGAATATCATCCTATATGAAATCCAATTTAATTTTCAACATATATTAGCCCCTTCTGCATCATAAAAGTTTAAACCCTACAAAAATTAAAAATCTTACACAATGCAATGAAAACTGATCTGAATTCTAATTTTACAAATTCTAATTATACAAATTTCTCACATCAGCTAGGTATTGTCAAGGATAAAATGCTGAATCAACCTCTGCCTTCAATAAGTTAACAGTCTGGTAGAGGAGAGGCCAAGTATATAAATGTAATAAGATTAACAATCTTCAATTAGGTCTTCAAGTATTACTCAATATTTTTTCTCAACTATTCTCAACTCTTCTAGTTAGTTTTATTCATGGATAGCTAATGTAAGTATTATTGTGCCAGTTTTTAAGATGGTTAAACTGAACTTCAGAGACATCAGGTGGCTTGCCCAAAGGTGAGACTCAATTCCATGTCTTCTGATTCCAAGGATAGGAGTCTTGCTATGACAAAGCAGGATGTAATCAATGCCATGGAAGTATAAAGAAAGAAATACTTTAGGAGCTTAGAAGAAGGAGGGATTACATTTGGATATAAGACATCAGGAGAGATTGTTTTTAAATGAGATGGAAGTTTGAGTTTGGCTCTTAAAGAGATACAGTATTTTGGATAATACCTCTAATGGAACTTCTATTAAGGGAAGAGCAATATCAAAAGCCATGTTCATTGGAAAGCGTGAGGCATGCTTGAAGAGCAAGGATTGTCATCTTAAAATTTGTTTTTTAAAAATAATTTCATAAATCAATCAACAAAAATTTATTAAGAACTTACTATGTATGAGACAAACCAGTAATTTTCTAATAAAACATCCCCTATACCTGAACTTTTCCTTGAAACAAAGAAAAATAATTAAGACATAATCTCAACCTGATTGTATGTTTAAAATTTCACTCTGATACTCCCTCAGTTCTCTAGCAAAACAAGGGAAGTGTATTTCATCATTCATTTTCTGGGAGTAAGATTAGTTGACTAGTTCATATTGGCTAAAGCACTAAGTATGTATAGGGGAGTAGTAACAAAGAAATCTAAAAAATGAGGGATGCCATATTGGAATGGACATCAAATACCAGGTTAAGAGTTTGAACTTTATTCTTTAGGCAAAAGGAAAGCTTTGGAGATTTTATGAGTTGATGATTAACATGCTTTAGAAAGATTAATCAGATGATAGTGTGTAGACAATATAGAAAGAGGATACTGGAAGTAGTTAGAACAGAAATGTTTCTGATAGTTCATACAAAAGAAAGTAAAGATTTAAATTGAAGGCAATGGAAAGAAGGTGATGGTTATGAGGTATTATAGAGGTAGGATCTACAAGACTTAAAAAGTGAATGCACTTTGGCCCATAGAATCACAGATTTTTCATCTGGAAGGGCACATGAATTAATTTCTTTATTTTACAGATGAAGAAATAGAGTCTCAGAAAAGTTAAGTGATTTGTCTAAGATTTCATATGTATCAAGTGATAGAGTAGGGATTCAAATCCAGACTCCCTGATTCAAAATTCAGGGTTTTTCTGGTTGCATACTTGTATATACTCTGCATATGCTAGTTTTTCATCATTATATATTATCATATATTATATGACATATTGTCATCATTACATACCAAGATCAGATTTGAGAAAAGGCAATAGTTCCTGACTTTATATTCAGTGTTTTCGTTGTCACTTGAAGCCTCCTGCCTTCCTTAGTTTCTTCCCTCTAAACCCACTACTCTTTCAGACACATTCCCCTTCCCTCCTCACTCTTTATCTCCAAATGAATCATAAATGATGATGCTATCGTATGTATGTGTAATAATAGTTCATTGTGAATGTTGAGATACAAAGAGGCATATAAAAAAGAAAACAATACAATGCAGTGTTTGAAATGGAGAAGGAAAGAGGCAGAGGTAGAGATAGACATATATACATACATATAAACACATAAATAAATTCGTTTACATATGTACATACATACAAATATGTATATGTATAGAGAGGCAGACATACAGATGGATAGGTATAATAAATGTAAGGGGATTTAGAAAAAATTATCATCAAAAGTAAGGGAAGGTTTCATGTAGGAAGTAAAATATGAGATAAATGTTTTGTCACAGAAAGCATAATAGCTTTGCATTCAGGATACCTGGTTTCAAATTCTCATTCTGAATGATACTTTTTTATCTTTGGACAAATAACTTCCCATATCTTGTTCTTAATTTCCTTTTCTGTAAAATGAGTGGGTTTTACTATATTATATAAAATATGTGCTTTGGCTCTCTGTATTATATTAGAGAAATATTTAGACAAGAGTAGGAAGAGCAGGGGAATGGAACGAGCACATTATTTTAGAAAACAATAATGTCATTGCCATTTCTGAATGACTTCCTACAAATAATAAAAATATTTCTAAATGCTCAATAAAACAAAGCAAAAAAGTCATTGGGAATCCTTTACCTTCTTAAATCTGTTCATATTGTACAATTCAACCAAATTCTCAAGGGTCATTTAATCAAGAAATATTTATTAAGTACCTAGTAAGTGCCATGGACAGTGCTAGGCATTAAGGATATAAATACAAAAAAACAATCCGTTTAGAAGGAGCATTCATTCTAATCAAGAACAAAGAAATACAAACCCCTATAGTGGATTGTTGGTAGGATCAAAGGTATTAGGGATGCCCAGTTCTGAATTGAGAGTTGGGTTTTGGCTGTACCACTTATTGGCATGTTGTATTAGCCACTCTGAACCTCAATTTACTCATCTATAAAATAGAGATATTGATGACTCTTTCAAGGAAATATTGTGGGGTAATTCTTTATAAATCTTCAACATTAGCATCACACACATGCAATTCACATATGAACATACACAACTATACATCACATAACATGCATATTGTATACATATAACATCTTTTGTATGTATACATGTATATATACATAAATATATGTATATATGTATATATACATTATATATATTATATATTATATATACATCCATTAGTGTGGCATAGTGACTAGAGAACTGATTTTGTAGTTAGGAAAGCCTTGGTTCAAGTCTAGCCTTTGACATATACTGACTGTGCAATTGTGGGCATGTCATTTTTCAGTGTCCCAGATGACTCTTGTTAACTATAAATTGCAGAACAGTTATTAATCTGCATTAGTGGAGAGTGTTTCTTCACCAAAATTTTCCTATACCGGTAAAATCACAGGTCTGCCTAAAAACCAAACTAAATTAAATATAAAAGTGAATAATAAAATCCAAATTTTGTATCTACTTTATTAAAGAAGAGAAAAAAAGTGTACAATCAGTCCAATTGAAGTGAGGGTGAGTGAGAGTATTAACTACAGTGGCAGATCAGTTAAGACTGAAGTCCTCTTTTGACATTTTTTTGGAATTCTGTCATCCTCACCCCAGTTGCCAGGTTGCAAAAGGTCCATGTGATTCCACTAGGCCATACAGAGTGCATGAGACTCCTGCCAACTCTTCCCTCTCAATCTGCCCATACTCCCCTTCTCATCCAATATTCCCTTTCTTATTTTCCTCATCCAACTTTCTGGGTTCATATGGTTGTCTTGGATTTCCTTCATCATCTGTGACCTATCTCTCTTTTTCTAGTCAGTCGATCTCTTAGCTCAATGAATTGTTTCTTCCCCTAAGAAATAACTTCTGTTGCAACAGTTCTTAAAATTCCCTAATCATGAATATTCCTGTGTCTATGACATCATTTGACTACTATATCATGTAGAGATCCACTATAAATCATTATTTTTAAAGACTTAATTTGGGATCTGTTTTGCTACATGTTGGAAGCATTATAGGCACCAAAGAGTGGGGAAAAGAATGACTATGAAGATACATAAAAAGTATTTTTAAAAAAATTATAATTTTAATGCCACTAACCTATATTTTATATCATCAACTATATTCTTATTTTTACTGTTAAAGTACTTCTTAGTGATGATGACCTTTTATGATAATCAGATACATTTCATTTAGGCCAAACACTGGTGTGAAATTCATGGCTTCTTCCTGAATGTCATTATATTTTATTTCATTTGATGAAACAGAAGTTGTCTATGTTGCTAATGATTCCTAGTACTTCTATTCTTACTATATAATTTTGGATATTGGATATAGTTGCTAGGTTGTTAGTAAAACACTTGTATCAAACAGAGTAGGCTTGTTGACACATTTTTTGTAAATGAACTCCAAATTGCTTTTAAATTTACATTTTGTATTCATATTTCTTAGGTTGTTGTGTTAGTTTGGGTACACTGTATTTCTCCCACCTTTCCCCCAAACCCAAACAGTGCATCAATCCTCCATGCCTGATATACTGCCTGGCACATCATAGGTAGCCAATAAGTACTTGTTGATTGATTAACTGGTGTGTACATTGGTATTGTGTAGTCACATATTATACAATATTAACATAGTTCCATATCTGTCTTAGAGATTCACTTTATTACTGACTTATAAATTCATCCATTTCTTGGCTACCATCCTGATGCTTTTGTGTTACCTCTCCTATCCCCTTTGTTCTGGCCAGATGTTTAGGATGCCATGTGATGCAGTAATAATAGCCCTGGATTTAAAGGTAGTAGATCTAGATTCCACTCCCATTATTACCCCTGTGATTCTGGGCAGACCATTTAATTTCCTTGGGCTTCTAGTTTTTCAACTGTAAAAGGAGACAATTGGACTAGATGATCTCCAAGGGTCTTTTTTTGGCTTTAAATCTTTGAAGTTATAAGCTGCCATTCTGCACAAATGCTAATTATATTGCCTCACATTGACTGCCAAGAATAATACCAATGGAGGGAAAAAACCCTCTTTGAATGCTTATAAGTAAAGTTTGCCAGTAAGTACTGGGAAGCAACTCTACCCAAGAAATGACTCTTCTATATTGAGTCCAAGGCCAGGATTATCGGCACTTGTATTTATTCCCATAGATTTGAAATACTTAATTTTAGTTTATAATGTTTTCTGTTTGTCTTTTCTTCCAATGATTGTAAGCCCCTTGAGGTCAAGGTCCATCCCCTCTCATCTCTCTGTTTGCTTTTAGGTTCTTCCAGATCTTCTTCCTTCACTACCCATTTGGGTATTTTTGCAATTTGGCAATTTTTCAAGTCTATTTTTGGTACTCTTCTTTCAACAGTCACATCTAGGCAGATGATTTTTAAATCTACATCTCTAGCCCTGACCCCTCTCCTGAGCTTCAGTCAAACACTTCCAAATGTCTGCTGGATATCACACTCTAAATATCCTCCTAACATTTCAAATGCAACCCACATAAAAATCAAATTCCTTCATCTCCATACCTGCCCTTCCTCCCTAATTTTCATATTAGTTGCACCATTTTCCTAGTTACATAAGATTGAATCCTTGTAATTAACTTTGATTTTTCCCTTACTGCACACATAGAGTGAGTTGCAAAGTCTCTTGACTAAGTTAACTTTTTTCTTTGCATTCCTATTGCCATCTTCACAGTTCATTCCTTATTACTTCTTTCCTGGATCATTTTAAAAGCATCCTTACTGTTCTCTCTGTAACCAGTATTTTCTCTTTTTATTCAAACAATTAACAAGCATTTAATGTTTTGCATGTGTCAGACATTGTAATTGGCAATAGAGATATTAAAAACAAAAACAAACTTTTTTTGTTTTTTTATTTTTTCTGTCTAGAGGCTGACATTTTGTAAAGGAATGCAGAAGTACAGATATAAATATACACAAAATAAGTGAATGAATACATTAAAAATACAAAGTATTTTTAAGGAGCAGGGTGTCACCAGTAACATGAACCATCAGGAAAGGCTTCATGAAGAAGGAAGGGAAAGAGGAAATAAACATTTAGTAAGTATCTACTCTATGCCAGACACTGTGCTAGTGCTTTATAGACATTATCTTATTTAATGCTCACAACAGCTCTGGGAGGTCTCAGAGATAGCTTTATGATCCCCAGAGTAATTTTCATTTATAGACTTCACAATATTCCTGTTCTCCTCAAAAAAAATCTTACTCCCTATTACTAACTGAACCAAATAAAGACTACTTAGTCTGGCATTTGTGGCCCTCTACAATCATGTTCTGACATACCTTTTAAACTTTCTCACATACTATTGCCCCATACACTCACATATTCCAGCCATATTAGATTATTAACCACTTCCTGATCTTTCAGGCTGGTGCCTCATGCCTGAAATGATCTCTCCACACATTTTTACCTACAGAAATCCTGTCAGTGATGTTTCTACTTCAAGCACTACTATCTCTATGAAGCCACAAATAATCTTTCCTGTCTTGAATTTTTCCTATCAATTGTTTGAACTTCCCTTACCATTCACCATGTTATAACTTGGGTTACAATTATGTTCTTATTTTATCTCCCCATCATAATAAAATCCTTTTGAAAGCAAAAACTGTTAGCTTTTAAACATCATATTCCCAATATTGAGCATAGTTCTTTGTGTACATCAATTAATTGATGGATATTTGTCCAGCTGGAATAAATTATGCTTTTATATTTATTGTGGTGACTAATATAATTATAGTTGCATATGATATGATAGAGACACCCTATCATGGATAGAGTAGGCCTTGGATTCTGAAAAAATGGCTCAAATCCTGCCTTTGACATATACTTAGTGATTATAGACAAGTCATCTACCTTCCCAGTGCCCTAGAAAAATTATCATAAGGGTATAAGTTACAGATGAGCTGTTGATTTTCATGGTGGAAGGAATTCACACTGTGAATTTCCCACATAGATGAAATCACCTATTTCAATTGGCAGGGGAGGAGGGGAGGTGAACTGATTAATTCCTGTTTTGTTTGTTTGATTAATCTTCCTAAGGAGATGAACTCTGTACTACTGAAAAGGAGAGAATTGACCAGAGGAAGCAAAGGAGAAGAAAAGCCCAGTTCCATTGCTCAGAGTTGACACAGATGTAGCGAGAAATTTGTGCTAAATAAGCCAGTGCCAGTTATAATATTTGGGACCTCCTGGGAATTCCTTGATGTCCCAAGGGGTTCCTGACTTTTTTTTCGAGAAGCACAGATTTATTTAAAATAGTTCTAAATTCAAAGTAACTTTGTTCTGTTGTTCATAAAAAGTGATAAAATGAATTTTATCAATGTAAATTATTTTTCTTAGTTCCTTGTGGTCTGATTTAATGAGCCCGAAACAAATAAGTAAAAAAAAAGTAAAAGTAACATATGTTTCATTCATTTGATATTTGTTTTATAAAACAGAATCAATTCAAGATTTATAAGTAGACAGATTCTTTGAAATGAATAATTTAGCTCTAAGTAAATTGCATTATCTCTAGTCTTTGTTTCCCTAACTGTAAAATAAAACAGATTTAGTTTTACAAATCTTTGAAGAGCTTTTCCATTTTAAAATATAAATTATGTTATGCTATGATTTCTTGTCATGTACGGGATAAGAATTATGATAAGGATTCTGGGAGCTAGAAAGAAAATCTTCTAGAATACTAGAATGGCAGAATACCTTTCTAGATATGTGTTTCTTTTCAATTAATTGTATTCTAGACATGGGAAAAGATAAGATGGCAGAGATTATATATATTTTTTATTAAAGCTTTTTATTTGTATAACATATATATGGGTAGTTCCCCAACATTGATCTTTACAAAGCTTTCCATTACAAATTTTACCCCCAGTCCCCTCCCCTCTCCTAGATGGCAGGAAGTCCACTACATGTTAATAATGTTGAAATGCTTGAGAAGTTATGCAAGAAAAATCCTATCTACAAGAAAAAAAAGGAATCAGAGAAAGGCAACACAATGCAAGCAAATGTCAATAGAGATCATGAAAATGTTACGTTGTGGTCCATATTTCATTTCCCTCTCTCTGCGTGTATATGGTTTTCTTCAGTGAACAATTGGAACTGGTTTGAGACAATTCTTTGTTGCAGAGAGCCATGTCCATCAGAATTGATCATCATGTAATACTGTTGTTGCTGTGTATGATGATCTCCTGGTTCTGCTCGTTTCACTCAGCATCAGATCATGCAAGTCCCTCCAGGCCTCTCTGAAATCATCCTGCTGGTCGTTTCTTACAGAGCAATAATATTCCATAACATTCATATACCATAATTTATTCAGCCACTCTCCAATTGATGGGCATCCCTTCAGTTTCCAGTTTCTAGCCACTACAAAAAGGGCTGCCACAAACATTCTTGCACAGGTGGGTCCCTTTCCCTCCTCTAAGATCTCTTTGGGATATAGGCCCAGTAGAAACACTGCTGGGTCAAAGGGTATGCACAGTTTGACAACTTTTTGAGCATAGCTCCAAACTGCTCTCCAGAATGGTTGGATCCGTTAACAGTTCCACCAACAATGTATTAGTGTCCCAGTTTTCCCACATCCCCTCCAACATTCATCGTTATCTTTTCCTGTCATTTTAGCCAATCTGACAGCTGTGTAGTGGAACCTCAGAGTTGTCTTAATTTGCATTTCTCTGATCAATAGTGATTTGGAGCAACTTTTCATATGGCTAGAGATGGTTTTAATTTCATCATCTGAAAATTGTCTGTTCATATCCCTTGACCACTTATCTATTGAAGAGTGGCTTGAATTCTTATGTATATGAGACAATTCTCTATATATTTTAGAAATGAGGCCTTTATCAGAACCATTAAATGTAAAGATGATTTCCCAATTTGATGCTTCCCTCCTAATCTTGTCTGCATTTGTTTTGTTTGTACAGAAACTTTTTAACTTAATATAATCAAAATTATCCATCTGGTGTTCAATTAGGAGTTCCAGGTCTTCTTTGGACATAAATTTATTCCATCTCCACAGGTCTGAGAGATAAACTATATTACGTTCCTCTAACTTGCTTACAAAGTCCCTCTTTATATCTAGATCATGAACCCATTTAGATCTTATCTTGGTATGTGGTGTTAGGTATGGGTCAAGCCCTAATTTCTTCCACACTAGTTTCCAATTTTCCCAGCAGTTTTTGCCGAATAGTGAGTATTTATCCCAAAAGCTGGGGTCTTTGGGTTTATCGAATACTAGATTGTTAAGGTTATTGGATGGCTGAGATTATAAAAGTTAAAATCCTGAACATTGTGAACTTCAAGAACAAGTACTTTTTTGGTCTTTGTATCCCCAACAACTAGCACAGTTTTATACTGCAAGTGCTCAGTAAACATACCTTGAATTGATGACATTCCTACTGAAAGTTAATTTCCCCAAAGTGCAGATTATTCATCATTTTCACATGAAAACAGTTCCAAAAGTGCCTTGCCAATCAAATCAAAGATTACTGATCAACAGTGTGATATTGATTGACCCTATATCCAAACCAAACTTTTATAATTTTTCTTGTTAAGAAATAATGTGAAATTAGTACAAGTTTTATATTCCAAACACTCTCAGCTAACTCTTTTTAGTCTAAGTTCCTTATTTTGGTTTTTGCACTTTGCATAAATATGGCCTCTAGAAGTAAGCTAAACAGTTTAAAACCTAATAGAACCTGACATGTACTTGGGAATAGCTATCATTGTTCCACTGAGTATTCTCTTCTCCAGGATAAACACAGCCACTTCCTTCAATAAATGACCATTCTTTAAATGCAGTTTTCCTTAAAATGATCAGTAGCATCTATCTAAAACCATCAGCAAGTATCTTATGTAATGGGGATAAATTAGAACCATTCCCAATAAGATGAGGGAAGAAACAAGGTTGCCCACTATCACCATTGCCATTCAATATTGTGTTAGAAATATTAGCTTTAGCAATGAGAGAAGAAAAAGAAATTAGTAAGTAATGAGGAAATAAAATTATCACTCTTTGCAGATGATATGATGGTATACTTAGAGAACTCTAGAGAATCAACTAAAAAACTACTAGAAACAATAACTTTAGCAAAGTTGCAGTATACAAAATAAATCTACACAAACACCAGCACTTCTATATGTTACCAACAAAGTCCAGCAGCAAGAGATACAAAGAGAAATCCCATCTAAAATAACTGGATAATATAAAATATTTGGGAGTCTACCTGCCAAGATAAAGCCAGGAACTATATGCATACAATTACAAAACATTTTCCACACAAATAAAGTTAGATCTAAACAAATGGAAGAATATGAAGTGCTCATGGGTAGGCCAACCTAAGATAACAAAAATGAAAATTCTACCTAAATTAATCTACTTATTCAGTGCCATGCCAATTAAACTGCCAAGAAATTACTTTACAGAGCTAGGAAAAAATAATAACGAAATTTATCTTGAAGAACAAAAGGTCAAGAATTTTAAAGGAATTAATAAATGGCCATTCCTTATCCTGATTACCATCATCTTCAGCATATCACTGTTTCTTAATTTGTAAAGTAATCAAATGTATATTCTGATCAGAGTAGAATGTGGCAAGCCTCTCTTGTTTTTTTTTTCTTTGTTTGTTTGCTTGTTTTGTTTTTTGATTCATTTCAGTTCTGCTTGAATCTCTGTGACCCCATTTGGGGTTTTCTTGGCAAAGATACTAGAATGGTTTGCCATTTCCTTCTCTAGATCATTTTACAGATGACATGACTGAGGCAAACAGGGTTAAGTAACTTGCTCAGAATCACAAAGTGTTGGAGGTCAGATTTGAATGCTAGAGCTGATGTTCTATCCACTGTGTTATTTAGCTATCCATTCTGCTCATTTTAGACAGTATCCTTTTTTTTTTTAATTGCAGTCTATGACAGCCTTTTAGCTGCTATTTGACTCTATTGATTTGCAATTTTGTTTTCTGAGATTCAGCCTATATTCATTCTATATTCCAGCTTAAAGAATTATTTTTTGAATGTTTACTTTGTAATCTTGGTCTAGTGGATACAGTACTGATCCTGGAGTTAGTAAGACCTGAGTTCAAACCCAGCCTCATGATTTAATAGCAGTATAACCCTTGGCAAAGCATTTAACTACTCTGTTTATACAGTGGGGATAATGATAGCATTTACCTCCCAAGGTTTATTTCAAGGATAAAATAAAATCATATCTTCAAAGGGATCTGGAAACTTTAAAGCACAACACAAATGTTAACTATTAATTTATTAAATCTGACAAGCTAACTATATATTCAATTAAATTATTGATAAAAATGATTTGCCATGTAGGAAAAAGAACAGCTCCACAGACTGCTCAGTTCACTGGAGATCTCCTTCTACACTGACATAAAACCATTAATGACTGACCATACTTTGTATCCAGTCACTGAACCAATTCCAAGGGCATCAAATTGTACTATTATCTAACATAGATCTTTCTATCTTGTCATAACATCAGAGATTTTTGTCAACTTTTTTGCTGAAATACAAGTGTATAATATCTATGGGATTCCTATAATTTATTTATCAGTCCAGTAACCTTGTCAAAAAAGGAAATGGGAGCTAGTCTGGTATAAGCTATTTCTGGGCAAATCATACTGGTTCTTTGTGTTAACATCTTTCTTTTGTCAATGTTTAGTAACCACTTCTTTGAAAATAGATTAGGGAAGTAGAAAATTTGGAATTCAAGATTTTATTTAAAATGAACATTAACAATTATCTTTGCACGTAATTGGAAAAATAAAATCCTATTTTTTAAAAAAAAAGATATGATAGAATTTTGCCAACAATCAAAATCACATCCATTGTTTTTGTTTTTGTTTTTGTTTTTCTCATAAAGACTACTAAATGTTGTAGCGTGATGATGTTCTCATACTTCTGGGCAAGAGCATGTTGGGAAGTTTAGTCTTTATAATCTGTCCAAATTTTCTTCTTTGTTTGTATGTGAACTGGTAAATGGAAAAACAACCCCTAATTGCCAAGGTAGTGATTGGTGAAAGAAGAGATCCAAAGCACCTGGCTTAGTAATATTTTGTCTCCTTCTTGTGTGTTCTAAACTGGTGGGAATAATTTAAATATTTAAAAGGGTTTATTTTATCTTCTCCTCCTAGGAAACACGGGTGAATTTTATCTTTTTTTTTTTAAACTTTTACAATAATAGCTGAATATAAACAACCATGATAATGTTCTTATCCAAAGAAAGATAATACAATGGTACTTTTATGTTACATTTTAGACCAGAAATGGAAACTGTAACTTAAAATACTCCATCATATTTTCACAAGAATTCTCTTTCTCAAAAGGACCTTCTGAAAAAATACTGATATTATTTTCTTTGCTTTACAGATGAGGAAACTGAGGATCAGTGATTTGTTCATACAATTTGACCATAAGATTTTGAAGTGTTGGAATTCAAACACAGGTCTTCTGATTTGAAGTCCCATGTATGCTTTTACTGTCATATCACATTGCCTTTTGAAGGTGAAAAGGAACTTAAAAATTACTTACTTTAAATGTATTTTTAAAATAGGAAAACAGAGCCCCAGAGAAAAGGATAAAGGCAGTTCAGCTAGTTATTAGTAGAGCTGAAACCTAATTCTGTTGACTACTTACCCTATGTTCTTTTCATTCATTCGTTCATAATTTATTAATTGCCTCCTCTGTTTCAGTTATCGTGTAAGAGCTGGAAATACAAAACCAAAGATAAAATAGCATCAAGGAATTTTATTATCTATTATCTAATTATTATCTAAATTTATAGATAATACATAAATATTATCTAATAGATAATAAAAAACTAACATTTATAAATTGAACTTTAAAATTTGCAGAGCATCTTCCCCAAAAAACCTTGTGAATTCATAAGATCATGAATTTATAGCTTGAAGGAACTTTATAAAGGAATGAACAGGAACATAGATTAAGTGTCACACAGAGTCACACAGGGTGGATTTGAACCCAGCTCTTCCTGATTACAAGTCTGGCACTTTAGCTATTGCACCATTCTAAATTTGTACCCAATTTATAGGAACTGAAATTTTGAGAAATTAATTGACTTGCCCTTGCTAGCCAGCTAGTTGGGGATAAGATTCAAATCTCAATCTCCAGACTCAAAGTCCAGCACTTTGTCTACTTAAAAATAAAAGATTCATTTATTATTCAATCAAACATTTATTAAGTATTTGGTAGATGTTAGGCACTGTAGTTAAGTCATTCTGGCTTCTCTTAGCATTTTACTGGTTGACATTTCTAGTTCATTATTAAATACCTAGACAGAAATTGTCCTAGTTGAAATATGAACAGAAATGATCAAAATTTAAAATGAAATAAAGTATGTTAGGTTGCTAGGGCATTGTGTCATGTGGAAAGAAATTAGAGCTTGATACTATTGATTTTCCAAATGTAAAAAAAAAAAAAATTAAAGCAACAGTTATCTAACTCAGTAGAGAATCAGACCTTTCTCCAACCCTATTTATTCATCTGTATGAATGTGATACATTATTTAACACTACCCTATCTGCTACCTACCTACTTATTATAGTAGTGAGAAGTCAATGTTATGCAGAGCTCTCTAGGAAGAAAGTATGACTCAATATGGAAAACATGCTTATCAAAATTTCAGGGAACATTAACTAGGAGATGACACAGCCAATGCAATAGATGACAAAATCAGAATTCAAAAATATCACCATAGCTGACACAATGAGTCTAAACTAATAAAAGACAATTTGCCAGGGATCAGAGTCAAGCTACAGAATCATAAATTGAGAGGTGGAAGAGAACTAAGGTTCAACACTTTGAGAGCAGAGACTGTTTTACTACCTCCAGCATTAACACAGTGCTTTGCATATAGTAAATACTTAATAAACGCTTCATCCATTCATGAGAACCTTGAGATTAAATAATTCCCCCCAAGATCAAACATATAGTAAATAACTGAGTCCATATTTGAAATGAATCCTCTGATAACACATCTAGTAATTTTTCTACCAATAGTCTGTCATTGTGATTTTTAAAAATCAGTCTTACAGGCTTGGAGTTGTGGGGAATTATGGGGGAAAGACTGAGGGATATTCAAATGACTAAATTTAAGATTAACCAAGAGGGCAGCTAAAATAATTTATACAAATGTAGGATACTTCAGTTAAAATGTCCAAATCAAGGTGAAATTGCATTGTATTCTGCTATTATCAAACCACATTTCTTTAGAATATGGGTCTAAAAACATTCTAGGAGGGCCACTGAAAAATATATCCAAAGAATAAAAACCAGGAGAATAAGAGTTATATAAACCATATATCAGTAAGAGGTCAGATCATTTCCTCTGTGATCCTGGGAAAAATTGCTTAGGTACCCTTTGACCCTGTTATACATTTCTTTCTGATGCTAGCTTTTGACTTTGAACCTGTACCCAGAATTCATTTGAACTCTTATCAGTCATTGTTTGCTGACTTGTGAACTTTCTCTTCCCCTAACCCACATACCTCTCCCTTTGTTAAAGTCCTTGGTTGAGCTCTAGTGATTTCTTTATCTTTGTAGTTGATAAGTGTCTTCATTTCATCTCTCTAGTCTTATTGATAGATGTCAGCCCTTCTGTCATATTCCTTCCACCTTACCCCCAGCTCTCCTATACAAAATCTGATTCTCCAGTCTGCAGGTCACTAAGCAGCCAAAGTAGTCTCTACACTCCAGTAAGTCTGGGACCCCATGAACCAGAATACTTTTGTGCAAAAATCTCTCATGGAAAAGAAACAAGCATAATCATTCTGTAGAGTTGTTGGAAAAGCTATCAATAAGGGACTTTATCAGTAACAGAGATATAGGAATGTCTTGCATAATCTGACTGGGGAGAGAACAGTGAGAGAAACAAATGTACATGATGTCAGGGGACTGAGAAAGAAAGGAGAAAAGCAAGAAGTAGGAATATACATCCCTGCCAATAAGAAAGCAGAAGGCCAAGTTGTGATGGAAAGATCATATCTGTTCCTATTTAGAAAAGATGATAAAGCTTTTAATTTTGGACCTTAGGTCACCCTAGCATAGGTGGATCTGTGCTTCAAGTAGAGAGACCTCTGGATTCTATTTTTGAGGCCCAGGGGAACAAACTAGTTCATCCCTAGGGTTCAAGGAAGGCCTCACACAGGAAAATTGAGGCTGGAAAGACTTCTTTAAACAAAAAAACTCTTTTGGAGTGAGTATTTTAGACTTGAGGCAAAAAGCAAACACAAAAAAACCCGCAAAAATGGGGCCACATCTATAGAAGTTGCTAAGTGGTATAGTGTTGGATTTGGAATAAGAATTAAAATCTAACCTCAGATACTTTAGTAACTCTGTGGTCCTGGACAAGTTACTTAAACCTGCTTACCTTAGTTTTTGTCATTTATAAAATAGGGATAATAACAAGCACTTATCTTAGTAAAGTGCTTGCAAATCTTAAAACAGAAGCTATTGGTATTATTATTATAGCTTTAACTTAACAGAAACTCATTTTTGTTTTCTGGCCCTATCAGAACCCAATTCCTAGAACTTTGGGATTATCTACTTTACCATGGTTCCATTGACTTGTGTTACTCTAAGCCAATGATTATCTATATTGTCATATGGCTATATTGTCTATATAATTTGGTTATATTCACTATATTGTACATATTCTGGAGATTGGGAGAGTTGGTGAGCTGATCCCCAAATTCCTTTCCATCAGACAGCTTAAAAAGAAACTTTTTAAAAAATATCACAAAACACTGTGTCTATGAGATTTCCCCCTTCACAATGAGGAATTTTGTCTTGAATTCATATTCTCTACTGCCTAGTATTTCCCCCTGTTAATTAGAATCATTGGGCATAGATATAGTTATAAGAGATCTATCACATCATAGTTTATATTAGCAGGAAGTTGGAAATACATGAAGTTCATCCACTTGCCTAGAGCATGGATCACATATGCTAGCCCATTTTGGGATGAACATTGTCATGGGCTCTTCCTCTGAAGGAATAAATGATTTCTGAGAGGAAAGCCAAATATTCACTTCAGGTTGTAATAGCACACCTCACTCTATGCATATCTCTGATGTGGTCTGATGAAAATCAAACAAAATGGAAGTGTTTGGGGTACAATATGGAATCTCTGGGGAAATGGTCTTTCAGATTCTTTTATTTTCTTTCCTTTTTTAAAAATAGCTTTTTATTTTCAAAATATATGCAAAAACAGTTTTCAACATTCATCCTTGCAAAACCTTCTGTTTCAATTTTTTTTCTCCCATCCCTACCTCTTGAGAGCAAGTAGTCCAAGCTAGATTTAACATGTGCAAAAGAGAAAGTTGTCTATCTGGAAGAAAAGGTTGTGTGGGTCTTCAGTGTTTTAAAGGGCTATTCCTGGGAAAAGACTAAAACTTCTCTTTGTTCTGAGCAGAATATGGAATAGTGGAAAAAAGTGGATTTATCATGAAAGAATCTAGATTTGATTCTTGGGTCTGCTTCTTCTTCAGTTCCACAAGGGAAGCGGCAAGGTAGTGAACACTTAGAGACAGAGAGCTCTCAAGTCCATTTTCTATCTTCAAGTCCATTTTCTATCTTCCATTTACTATCTTGGATGAATCTGAGCAATTAACTTAACTTCCAATGAAGGGATTGGACTAACTGATCTCAGAGTTTCTGTCTGATTCTTCATCTATGCTCTTCTAAACAAGTATTTATTGAGAATCTCTTCTGTTCCTAGGTATCAAAGTCTTAGAGAAATAGGTGATTGGGATACAAAGACAAAAATGAAACAATTTCTTTCCAGGTGGCACAGTAGGATAACATGCTGGGCCTGGTGTTAGGAAAATATGAGTTCAAATCCAGCCTGAAATACTTATTAGCTGTGTAACTCTGGGTAATACATTTAACCTTGCTCTGTCTCACTTCCCTCTATTTTTAAAAATGGGAATAATAAAAGCACTTACTCCCCATCAAAGTTGTTGTGAGATAATTATGAGATATTTGTAATGCATTTAGCACAGTTGCCTGGCCCATAATAGGTGCGATATAAATATTCCTTATATCCTTTTAGGGAGAGATAGCATATAGGTAGAATAAAGATAATGTTTGGACTTGACATCTTGTTGATATAGACAACTCCCAGGTGAGGAAAATCCATCCCTTTGCCAATGCTGAGCGATACCTTCCCTATGAATTATAGTCTAAGAGAATTGCCCAGAACATTGAGTGGTTAAGTTATCTGCCCAGGGTCACATAGAAAATATTTGTCATACTTTAGAAAAAGTAATTTCTATCAAGAGGCATTTACTCTCTGTATGGCCTTGAGGAAATCTCTTCATTACTCTGACTTTCAGTTTCTTCATATTTAACATGAGAGGGGCTTAGATAGGATGACAGTTGAGGTTCCTTTTGTCTCTTAAATTTATGGTCTTAGGGTGCTATAAAGGAATTTACCAGAATAGATTTTTATTCAATGTAAGAAAGACTTTTCTAATAACCAAAGATGTCCCCTAATGGAATGAACCATTTTTCAGAATGATCAGTTTCCTGGAAGTGTTCAAGGAAAAGACCAGATGACCATCTGTCAGGGATTTTGCAGAGCATGTTCCTGAATTCCATGAAGGCAGAGATTAGATGATTTTTTTGTGATTTTTTTTTGAAACTCCAAAATTCTATAGCTCTATGAGTTTAAAAAAATACAATATAATTTTTTTTCATTCAACCACATATTT
>JAJPUD010001109.1:135788-189142 GCA_023553655.1 Myrmecobius fasciatus
CTATATATAAATGGCTTTTGCGTAGTACAATATTTTGCATTATTCACACATTTTTTGTCCTCAAAGCACAGTTTAAAAAGACATTTTAGAAGAGAGCCACTAGGAGGGTCTGTGCCCTCAAATTCATGTCAGGTAATGATCATTTGAAGAAAATAGTTTTTTGGGCTCAGATTAAAAGCCTTTTGGGGATGAGCTCTCTTCAAATGTTTGAAAAGCTGTCATGTGAAAAGATTAGATTTATATGGTTTTAACTCAGAATTCAGAGCCTAAAGCAATTGATAGATATTGCCAAAAAAACAAATTTAGATTTTAGACTACAGTAAACACTTCCTAACACTTAAGAGCTATCTACCAGTAGAATTGGCAGCTTTGAGAGGTAGTGCATTTCCTTTCATTGGGGAAGCCAAATTATCAAGCGTTTTTCACAGAGAATTTTTATTCAGGTATATAGGTTAGGTTCAAACACTGGTGTTTCTTTCAACTCTGAAATTCAGTGCTTCTAAAATATTCTGGGTATTATGTAGACCTAAAAGATGGCATATCATCTTTTTTGTGCTTCCCTCTAGCCCTTTCTCATTTAAGAGTAGTAGATTTCTCTACATTTGAACATAGTAGAGTCAAGCCCACCTATGAATTGAATATTAAGGAATTTGTCACATTTCTCAATTTCTCATTTAAGGGGAGTAGATTTCTTTACATTTGAACATAGTAGAGTCAAGCCCATCTACAAATTGAATATTAAGGAATTTGTTACAGAATTCAGTAATTGATAGGGAGGTGGGTGGGAGGGTAACTGACCTAAAACATTTGTCTATTTGTAGTGTATGATTAAATCAGTGTATGATTAAAATGGATTTTGTTTGGTGTTTATGTATTTCCACTGAATAGCTGAAAAACTGAGTCTAAATATAATTATTAGCAAGGAGCAGCAAGACATATCTCTTTGCATTAACCGTTGGACAGTGTGAACAGTTTGCAAGTAGAATATTTTCCTTCCCACTTTATAGACTACCTTTGCACTATGGTAAACTCACGTGCATTACCAAGTATGGTTTTTTTTTGTTTTTTTTGTTTTTGTTTTTTTTGCTTTTTTGCTGAGGCAATTGGGGTTAAGTGACTTGCTCAGGGTCACACAGCTAGGAAGTGTCTGAGACCAGATTTGAACTCAGGTCTTCCTGACTTCAGGGCTGGTGCTCTAACCACTGCACCACCTAGCTGCCCCCCAAGTATCTTTTCTAGGGCTGATTGATGCATGTAAATGCATTGCCATTTCCCTTGAAATCATTTAACAGGGCTCACGTAATTGTTTGGTGAGGCTGCAAGATATTTGAGTTCATGAATGGGAAGGTACTGTGGAATATGTCATCAGGAGAAAAATTTGTCAGCTCCAAGAGCAGAAATTATAATTGAACAGAAAAGGAAGACAGACAACTAGCTGGTACAGTAGATAGAATGCTGGTCCTGGAGTCAACTTCCTGAGTTTAAGTCAGGCTTTCAGATATTTACTAACATGACCATGGACAAATCAGTTTGATGAGGTTGATGCATTTGGCAGAGAGAAACTCTTGAGCATCGATGGAATTGTTCTCTGGGGCAGGGTGGTAAAAGTCTCTGACAGAAATCAGTTTAGTTCCATGGTTTTACCCTCTGAGGAGGTCATCCAGACAGAAATCCCTGGGACTCACCTTCTGTGGAGGTCATGGAGAGTCTCACCTTACTATGTCCCTTGAGAAATCTCAGTCACATCTCTGAAATTAAATTTTCCCTATAAATCTGCTTATGGCCCTTATCATCTTTTTTGCTCTTTTTTGCTTTATGGTGTCTGTCTTTTCAAACTTCACTTCTTGTAGCTAACTCTTTTAGGGTGCTAAATTCCTGTTAAAGAGTTTAGCCTATTGGTTTAAGGTATGCACCTATTTCATGGGGTGTTTTCTTTCTCCTGGGTAATTGTGAGTTCCACTGAGAAACCTGTCTTTTCTATCATTAACTGTAAAAATCCTTTTCTTTACTATGTGCTCTCCCACTCTATTTCATATTTACCATTCCTGGTGTCTATTATATCACTTCATTGTCTATAACCTTTTCTCCAAAACAAATCTACCTTTTGCCAAGAGAATGGCCATTGTGAATTCTTCATATGACCAAACCCCAATATTTGGTGCTTTACCTAAAAGATATCACCTGGACATTACCTCAACTTGCCACATAACTTGATTCTGCTTGCCTCAGTTTCCTAATCCTATTTATCTCAGTTTTCTTATCTGTAAAATGATTTGGAGAAAGAAATGACAAACTATCCCAGTGTCCTCGCTGAGAAAACCCTAAATGGGGTCATGAAGAGTCGGCCATAAGTGAAATATGACTGAATAACAAGAAAATCAAAAGTAAAAATTACTATGTAATATGCAAGTCTAAAGTTGAGCACTAGTGGTTATATGGTTTGAGGTGGTGTTCTGTTTTTCTGCTGTGTTTCTGTGATTAGAAAGGAGTAACTTTATAACTAGTTATAATGGCTCTTGGGAGTAAATTAATGAGAGGGAAAGGTTGTGTGGCAGCAGCAGCAGCACAGAAAGCAATTTGATTCTATATGTAGTCAAATCAGGAAACTCTGAAGGTAAGGTAGACCTCTTTGAAAAGAGGTGCCTTCAGACTGATGTCCAATACCTTTGGAGGACTAAAAAATAGAGTTGGTGGGACAGTGGAGGTGTGCAAGACTAGGAAGAAAGTATTATTTCCCCTCTCTTCATACGGGGGATGCCCTGTTGTCTACCTGGTAGTTCTACCTTGAGGAAGAAATCTCATGATTCAGAACACTTTGGGTTATAAAGATACTATTCTAAAGTAGGGATTCTTAAACTTTTTCCACTTGTGATCCTTTTTTGCCTGAGAAATTTTTAACATAACCCATATGTATTGGTATACATCAGTATAAAATAGGTATACAAATCAAACATTTATTGATAATAAATCATAAGAAAACTTATTTTAAAACAAATCTTTAGCATACATATAATTATGCCATTTATTAAAGATAAAAGCAAATTTGCAAAAAAATGAGATGTATGTGCTTATTTATTTTTACATAAAGAATAGAATCTTTTTGTATTATTTGATACTGCAGAAAGGATATAAAGCATTCAGAAAATTTTTATCATTGCCAAATTTTTCATGACCCCCACTTAGAGTTTTACAACTCCATATGGGGTCACAATCCACAGTTTAAGAAGCTTTGTTCTAAAGAACATCTAAAGAATTTTTAGGTGGTAGAATCCATCCATATATGTCTGCCTGCTTTGTCTGGTGCTTGGGAAGTGAGTTGGTGGAAAGAAGTGATTGTATTCTTAAAGCAAGAAAGCGGGGAGAAGTACAGATATAAGGGACAAAAGAGAGAGAAACAAGTAGCAGATAACAGCACAGAAGCAGCAGTTCTTTAATAAATTGATTCTTTTATTCTTCAGTCTACATTGTTGGTCTTTTGGAGGTTAGAATCCTCTTTGAGAGTAGAAGATTATCTCTTATACTAGGATATTACCTGCAGTTATACTTTTTAACTAAAAAAAAATAGCATCTATAATTTCCCAGTTGTTCAGCTACAGTAAAGACAAGCAGAAAAAGTCAGAAGTTATAGAAAGAGATCATGCTTTGAAGTTTCTGTAACTAAGTTTTGTCTTGGAGGTGACATGATGTAAAGTAGGAAAGATTATATTTGAAAGGACAGAAAATAGTAAAGCAGAAATAGTGAGATTGTATGAGGTGATATTGATCAAAAGGGCAAAGAGCTCAGAGGGACTTTAACTTTTCTTAAGGTAGAAAGGGTGTGTGTGTGTGTGTGTGTGTGTGTGTATGAGAGAGAGAGAGAGAAAAGAGAGACAGAGAGATAGAGACATCGAGAGAGACACAGAGAAAGACTAAGAGAGTCAGAGAGAGACAGACAGACAGACAGACAGAGAGAAAGGCAGACAGACATAGGAGAAGAAGAAGAATAGGAGCAGAAGAAAAAAGAGGAAAATAGAAGAGAGGAGAAGAGAGGGAAAGAAAAGGGAAGGGATAAAATGGGAAAGAAAAGAAGACAGGGAAGGAGAAAGGAGAAGACAGGGGAGGGAGAGGTATAGAGAAAGGAACAGAGAGAAAAAAATAAAGGGCATTGCTTATGACTTCTGATTTATATGGCATATATAAGGTAACTGAAAAATACTCCTGGCTTTACCAGATTACTTAGCAGCCAACACCAGTGATTCCTCAGTTTCTATGACTACAAATCCATCTTTTTGGTTTGAGAGACACTGTGAAATAGTAGATAACATTTTGGATTTGATTACAAAGATCTGGGTTTTTGAATCTACTTCAGACAGCTATTAGTTTTATAATTGTGGGCTACTCACTATTTCATCACCTGTACTGGCCTTCCTTGAAGGAATTTTGTGAGACACAAATGACAAATGTAGATATAGATTACAGACAGCTAGGTTATGCAATGTATAGAAAAAAAAAAGGCTTAGAGTCAAGAAGATATGAGTGTAAATGTCTGTTTTAGACATCAACTAGCTGAACAAGATATTTATTGTCTCTGTTTTTCATTTTCCTCATGTATAAAAAGGAATAATAATACAATCTACCTTTCAAGTTTATTGTGAAGATCAAATGAGTTAACAGATATAAAGTAATTTGCAAACTTTAAAGTTCTACATACATATTAGCTATCGTTATCATATACAAAAATGTGCACATGTGTGTATATACATTCATGGAGAAAATTTTACATAAAAATCAATTGTATTTTTATGATTTTTATCCCATTTGGAATGCAAATGGGAATGTCATTAGATTTTAGGCTTTATCAATCATTTACTTGTTTGTGCAAATTAATTTATAAGTGCTATTCCTGAATTTTGATAAGTTAAGATAATAAGGAAAAGCCATGAATAGTGGTTTAAGAGAAGAAAAAGGGAAAAGATCTGAAGACCAATTTAACTTTCTTGGTAATTTTTCATAGCGCAAATCTTCCATGTTGTATCTCTAAGGGTGCATACGGTATTTATGTGTATGTGTGTTTGTGAAGAAGAGTCTAAGGGCACAGCTTGGAGGGAATCATTCTCTTTATTTATGTAGCATTGAGGAAATGGTTGTGTTTTGATCTATCTTTTATTGATTTTTTGTGCTTCATCTACTCATAGAGTTCCTGTTTTACTTAGAAAATGTTTCTGTGTTGGTTATATATTGTTCCTTGTTTTACTCCTGGATGCTGTTGTGCAGCATATGAATAGAGGTATCATTTGTTTTGCGCGACTGCAGAGAAGGCAGATAGAGTGCTGGTCCACAGATAATGTTACTGAGCTTTGTTTTCATACAGTGCCTTTCTTTGGAATGACTCTTTACATATGTTACAGCATTTTTCTTCTTAGTTTTTATTAAATGGCCTAGGAATGCTAGAGGCAGTAGAATGCATATTAAAAGGAACAACTTTTGTCCTTAAGGGATGCACATATTAAAGAGGCAAGAGAAATCAGCATGCTTTAAGAAAAAAAAAAAAGATATTCTTGGACTAGGAATTGCTGTCTCTTTTATTTGGACTGAATAGTTGAACTATTGGACACTGATTCTTGTCCAGCCTTATAAAATGTTCTATGAGATCTCTAGCTAATATGCAGTCAACACTCTGCCAAACTTTCAGAATCTTAGTCCCAATTGAAAAATGATTTTGTGTTTGAGACTCCCAGTGCCTAGAGTATTTCTATATAATCAGGTGACAATATCAAAACATTTTAAGCACTTACTACATGCAGGTACTGCACTCAGTGCTAGAGAAATAAATATAAACAAAAGAAATACTTTTCTTTCCAATAGGGGAAGACAACAGATTAGAGGGAGCCAAACATGATGGGGAAAGATACTAAATGGGAGTATGGGATGGAAATCTAAAGAGTCAGAAGCAGAATTAGGAGGAGAATGAAGGATGGCTGGCCTGGATCTTTTCACCAATTTCAGGCCCAGGAGCATGTCACCAATTGGATAAGCCGGCCAGCCTGGTGGAGGGATGATCTGATGTGAGAAAGCAGCTGAGGCATGATTGGTTATGTCTACAGAATTAGTAATTGAGCCAAGAGAGAAATTAAGAGTCAGGAATAAAAAAAATTGATCAATTTCATATGTTCCAGATATACTTGGATTCAAATCCTATGTCTGCCATTTATGGCAAATCACTTAGCCGTTCTGTTTCCTCATTTATAAAATGAAGGGGTTGGACAAGTTGACCTTCTAAGATCTTCCTGACACTCTTCCTATAATTCTATGATCTCCTTCTAAGTATTTTTTCCCTGTTGGCATCAGAAACACCACAGTCTCCTTTTTCTTTTTCTCTCTTTTTAACATCTCCTGTTTCCTAGGGGCAGCTACATGATGCAGTTGACAATGCCAGACCTGAAGTCAGGATGATAAACCTTTTTGAGTTCAAATCTGGCCTCAGACTCTTACTAGCTGTGTGACACTTAGCAAATCACTTAAACTTCCTCAGTTTCCTTATCTATAAAATTAGCTGGAGAAGGAAATTGTTTCTTCTTCATTCTTTAAAAAAAATTTCTTTAGTCTGGCTATCTCAAGACTCCCTATCTCCCAAAGTTCTGTGCTTAACCATTTTCTCCCTTTAGATTTAGTTTTGGAAGTCACATCCATTTTCTTGGCTTCATCTGTCCCCATTAGACATATTTTCCAATTCTATAGATTATTGACTTGATATCTCTTTCAAACTCCAGAATGATGATTCTTACAGCTTATAGAATATTTCTACCTGAATTTCCACTATTTTTGATGGACTCATAGAATCATAGATCTAGAAGCAAAAGAGAATTCAGAAACCATCTAATTCAATCATTTAATTATGCAAATAAGGAAATTGAGACTTAGGGAGATTAAGTCATTTGCCTAAGGTTAGGCAAATTTTTTGAGGCAGGTCTACTGATTCTTTTTACCATACTACATTGCCTCTCAAACTCAATATGACTTAAACCAAACATAATATCTTCCCCGGAAAGCTGTTCTTCCCCCTGACTTTCTTTTTCTGTCAATGGGACAAGCATGTACCATGTTAGGAAATTTTGATGTTATATTGAACTCTTCCCTCTCCTTCACTTCTGTCTTCATATTCAAGCAGTTATCACAACATGTCAATTCTCACATTGTAGTGATAGGTCTCTTTTTTACTTCAATGGATGCCATCATTCTTGTATATAATCATACTTCTCATCACCACCAGGGTTGTCTTTAGACCAAGGTTAAGACCAACCATATTATGGGGGGGCAGGGTCTTGAACTTGGAATTAGGAAAGATTCAAATCCCCCTCATCTCTGTGATCTTGGACAAATCATTATTTCTCTGTCCCTCAATTTCTTCACCTCTAAAATGAGAGATCTGAATCCAGGTCTTCCTGTCTTCACAGTCATCTCTTTATTCACTATATGTGTGTGTGTGTGTGTGTGTGTGTGTGTGTATACATGCATATCATATACATACACAGACACAGACATGTATACATCTTGTCTCCTCTGATAGCATATAATTTCCTTGAGGTCAGGCTTATTTTTTACTTTGTATTCATAGTATCCATAGCATATTGTCTGGATAAGTAGGTAACCAATAAATGGATATTAATTGATTGAAATAGTGTTATTTGTAAGAATATGAATCAGGTCTTAAATGTGATCATTGAGATTAGAGGTTTAAATTGTTATTACTCCTTTCTTTTTAGAGATTTCATTCAGACACTTCTCCCCAGAGCTTAACCAGCTTTGCTGTCCAAAATCAAGCAGAGTTTCTCCTTTAAAAAGAGGGCTTCATATACTATTATGCTTCCTACTTCTTGATCAACTGCTGAGTGATTTTAAGATTTTAAAAAATCTTAAAGTAGCATTGATGACTATTTTGGTCTCTGGGTAGGTCATTAATTGGGTAGACTTTCAAAATCCCTACTCTTGATTTGTGTGTGTATATGTCTGTATGTATGTGTATGTTTGTATACATGTGCATGTAATCATTGTGATAGAAAATATTAATATAACAGAAGGAGATGTGATTAAAGAAATATATTCTCATTTTGGATATATAGCTAACTTTTGTATAATTATTTAAGGCTTGAAAAGTGCATTACATACATGATCTTATTTTATCTACACGATCTTGGATGAATCCTTTAATCTTTTGGCAACCTTTGACAACTAACACATTATTTAAAATTGTATTTTGTGCTTTAATTTAAAAAGTATTTATTTTCTCTCCTTTCCATATCTTCCTCCCTTGAAAAACAGAAACAAAACCCTCTTTGTAACAACAATATATAATCAAGAAAAAGAAATCCCCACTTCAACTTTGTCCAAAAATATCTTTCTCAATCTGTATCTTCCCTTCAAGAGAGAGGTAGCATATTTCAAGTGCTCTTCCTTTAGGTTGTTGTTGGCCATTACATTGATCAGAGTTCTTAAATCTTTCCAAGGTTGTCTGTCTTGATAATTTTGTTGTTACTGTATACATTGTTCTCCTAGTTCTGTTCATTTCATTCTGTAACAATTCATACATGTCTTCTCATATTTATCAAAACCCCATCCTTTTAATCATTTCTTTCAGCATAAAAATACTTCATCTCATCCACAGGACTTTATTCCTTTCTAAGACTTTGAATTGCAGAGAAAGAGCTGATATATTTTGGCAGAAGTTAATTATCAAAGACTCAGTAGCTTATCTTTTTCTTAGGAGATCTCTACTTTTGAACAGTAAAATAAAAAAAAAATTTCCTCACTGGTGTTATCTCATGGGGATCAGTAATATATTATTTTAAGTATCTATCACCAAATTAAGCTGTGAAATTCAATATTTTGCCTATTTATCCTGGGTAACTAATGGGCAAGAAGAAGAAGAAAATTCTGGATTTTAAATCACAGTCTGTCAGTGTTGGATGGAGAGAACAGTGTCTTTCTCCACAATCCTCTCAGAGATTGAGGTTAAGTGACTTGCTTTTCAAAAAACTACCTAGTATAATGCGAACAATAGCAAAATTCTAAAAATGCGGGTTTTAATTAGAGACATGATGCTAAATGTTTAACAACCAGGTTCTCCAGAAGGGGGAAGAAAAAGTATTCACATACTTCAAAGTTTAGTCTAAATCAGTAAAACTTTCCTAAGTGTAGATAACCAACAAAAAAAATCAATTTTGTCAATTGTTAATTTCTGAGTAAATGCCCACACTGAGCATTTAACAATGAGCAGTTAGAACAGGCTCTGATATATAATTCTAATCCTTCTTCACCACTAATTAGATGTGTAACTTTTGATACATCACAGGACCTCCCTGAGCCTTCACATTTTAGCCTCTAACACTTGAAAGATTTATGTTATCTTTGGTGTTGGCAGTTTTTTTTTTTTTAACTAATATATATCACAACTACTTTAGTATATGGGTTCTTCTGGCATGTGCACACACACACATACATACATATGAAAATCCAGCCTCAGACACTTACTAGCTGGTCAAGGAAGGAAGGAAGGGAGGATGAGAGGGAGGGATGAAGAATACAGTATAAAACACTGCACATATTTTTAAAGGGATGGTTTTCCCATCATCAGTACAAAGTTCCATGATGTCAAATCAGAAACAGAATCAGCAATAGATTAAAGTTCCCTCACTCCCTATCCAGTCTCTTTCCAATGTACAAACTAATTGCCTTTAATTTACTATTTAGAATTAAAAGTTGGACTATTTTTTGTTTTGACTTTTTTAAAAGGATACTGTTACTTATTTACAAGTCTATTTGAAATAGTCTTTATGTTTCTGACTTTGGCAAGAGCCTGGAAACAAAGTGGCTAAAATAGGTAAGGAAGACATCAGATTAAGGGGCTCAATAGTAATGCTATAGAAACAGATTAACAGGCAAGTTGGATGAATAGTTCTCATTTCCATTCCTTTCCTCTAACCCCCCATCCTTTTTGAGCTCATCAGATAAATACACACTGTAATGATATATTCTGTTGTCTGAAAGTAGGAAACAAATTCAGAGCGACATTTTCTTTGTGAATGGTCTGTTGCCTAGGACTTCTTTTTGGTGAAGTTAATGATAGAAATAATCTTACAATAGGGTTTTACAGTCCATTTCTGTAAGCAAGAGAGATGGAATGTTTTTTAATAACCATATAGCTATTTGATGATTTTCAGACTTCCTACATGAAGACAGTGTGCATATAGATTGATATAGAATTATTTAAAATGCTGAATATAAATTAAACATTAAAAAGGGAGATACAGGCAGGCTAAGCTGCTCCATTAAAATCTTGGGTTGTGCACAATTCCTACCTCAAGGACACACACTCCATCCATTTCATATCGGATGTCCTTCTTTTGAAAGGTGATCACCAAGGTTCAAATAACATATCAGCATAGCAAGGAATTGTATAATTTATAGGGTTTTTTTTTAAAAGCAGAGGGCAGAAAACTTTTCCATAAATTAAAACTCTTTTCTCTTATTCTTTCTCTCTTTCTTCTCCCCATTTACAGATTGGCGCACTGAAAGATTATTATCATTTTTACCATAGCAGGACAATTAAAAGGTCTGTTCTCTCAAGCCGAGGAACCCACAGCTTCATTTCAATGGAACCAAAGGTAAAAAGAACTTGTTGGATGGGGACCAGAAGTCTAGGCTTCTGCATTTTTCATTGGTAATGTCATACTTGGAGATGATAACCCCAGTGAAGTTTAACATTTCAGGAGCTGAACCATATCATATCTTATGTAAGGTCTTGGCTTACTAGTCAGGTGAGGGCTCAACAGTACTTTGATTTTAACTGATATGTCTTTTTCATCTAACTAAATTATGACCCTTATGTTGTTCATCAAGACTGGTCTTTGTGGGAATTTATTTTGATTCTGAATGTCCATATGCACTTTGGTAATCTGGGTCTTTTATTGTATTTATATCTTTAAGAGCAAGATGACTGATGCTATTTTTATTAGGGAAAAGCACAAGGATAGGGATTGATTCAGAGTCCTTATGACAAGCCTCAGGTCAACATAAGGAACCACAGTTTGGAGACTGACATCATTAAGAACTAAGGAGTTTCTCTGTGTCATCTATATAAAAATCTCCACTATAATTTAATTGTCAGTGTTTGGTTCAAAGGTGATTGCCCTGGAGGATTGCTTGTTGCTCATAAGGGAGACAGGTACTCTGAGAAACAACGGATGACAGACACGTTGAAATCTGTTGTGCCAGAGAAGACATCTCTTTTTGATTCATATACCTAATCTCTCTCTCTCTCCATCCCTGTAAATAGTTCAACCAAGCATCACTGATAAAGTCTAGCAAGAAATATTCTCTGCTTCCTTTCACATCACTCCCAGAATATGTGAAGAAATTAATGGAACATCTCACAACATTTGGCAAAGGGAACAGGGATGGTAGTGAGGAGAAATAAGGATGCAAGGAAGAAAAGCTAATTCTTTGTAGCTAACTTCTAAGAGGAAATATGAAGTAGTAGACAAAAAATTTAGAGCTGAAAAGGTTCTTATAGGTTATTATATGTTAGGTTAGAATTGAAAGTTAGAAAGAACCTTAGAGGATATCTAGTTTAGGACCAGAGAAATTCAATGACTTTCTCAGTTTCACATAGCAAATAATTTAGTTGATGTGGTAGATAGAAGGCTATGTGTGGTGTTAAAAATACTTGAATTCAAATCTACCCTCACATATTTACTATCTACGTGATCTTGGGTAAATCATTTAATCTTTGCCTCAGTTTTCTCATCTGTAAAATGGAGATAATAAAAGCACCTCTCCGGGTTTGTTGTGAGATTCAAATGAGATAATTGTAAAGTTCTTAGCACAGTGCCTGACACATAGTAAGCATTATGTTAGCTTTGATGATAATAATTAATTTGAACCCAGCACCTGGTCTTTTTCTCTATCAACAGGATGACCTAGAATCAAATTTCATTTTTTCTGTGAGCATGAGCAAACCACCTTATTTTTCTGAACCTGAACTTCCTCATCTGAAATGATAGAATTAACAACACACTATCATGTTGTGAGACTTAAATGAAATAATGTACATGAAGCATTTTGCAAACTTTCAAATGTTACATCATGTCAGTAATTATCATTGTTGTTATTTTTTATTAAAGCTTTTTATTTGTATAACATGTATAAGGGTAGTTTCCCAACATTGATCTTTACAAAGCTTTCCATTACAAATTTTACCCCCAGTCCCCTCCCCTCCCCTAGATGGCAGGAAGTCCACTACATGTTAATAATGTTGAAATGCTTGAGAAGTTATGCAAGACAAATCCTATCTACAAGAAGAAAAAAGAATCAGAGAAAGGCAACACAATGCAAGCAAATGTCAATAGAGATCATGAAAATGTTACATTGTGGTCCATATTTCATGTCCCTCTTTCTGGGTGTATATGGTTTTCTTCAGTGAACAATTGGAACTGGTTTGAGACAATTCTTTGTTGCAGAGAGCCATGTCCATCAGAATTGATCATCATGTAATACTGTTGTTGCTGTGTATGATGATCTCCTGGTTCTGCTTGTTTCACTCAGCATCAGTTCATGCAAGTCCCTCCAGGCCTCTCTGAAATCGTCCTGCTGGTCGTTTCTTACAGAGCAATAATATTCCATAACATTCATATACCATAATTTATTCAGCCACTCTCCAATTGATGGGCATCCCTTCAGTTTCCAGTTTCTAGCCACTATAAAAAGGGCTGCCACAAACATTCTTGCACAGGTGGGTCCCTTTCCCTCCTCTAAGATCTCTTTGGGATATAGGCCCAGTAGAAACACTGCTGGGTCAAAGGGTATGCACAGTTTGACAACTTTTTGAGCATAGCTCCAAATTGCTCTCCAGAATGGTTGGATCCATTAACAGTTCCACCAACAATGTATTAGTGTCCCAGTTTTCCCACATCCCCTCCAACATTCATCGTTATCTTTTCCTGTCATTTTAGCCAATCTGACAGCTGTGTAATGGTACCTCAGAGTTGTCTTAATTTGCATTTCTCTGATCAATAGTGATTTGGAGCAACTTTTCATATGGCTAGAGATGGTTTTAATTTCATCATCTGAAAATTGTCTGTTCATATCCCTTGACCACTTATCTATTGAAGAGTGGCTTGAATTCTTATATATATGAGACAATTCTCTATATATTTTAGAAATGAGGCCTTTATCAGAACCATTGAATGTAAAGATGATTTCCCAATTTGATGCTTCCCTCCTAATCTTGTCTGCATTTGTTTTGTTTGTACAGAAACTTTTTAACTTAATATAATCAAAATTATCCATCTGGTGTTCAATTTGGAGTTCCAGGTCTTCTTTGGACATAAATTATTGTTGTTATTTGTGATGTTTGTTTTAAAATTTGTTTTTCACCCATTCACACTATTTGGGAAAGGGCCTAACTGGAGAGAAGTTATTTAATCTTCTATCCATATGTGGGTAGTAAACATATGAACAGTGGGTGGCTATACTTATTTGTCATGATTTCTCTATTTCTTTTGGAATATTATTTTATTAGCACGATAGCTCCTTTTCCAATGTTATTTGATGTATAGAGTCATTTCCAGTATTATTTGACATATGGAGTCATTTAAAAATGATGAAAAAACTGTTAAAGCCAGTAGATTTGTGGGTTTTGTTTCTTTTTTTTTCAGAGAGGAGAAACATTTAAAGATATTACTTATTAGAGCAAAACACAGCCATTTTAATTAATGTGCAAATTGGGTCTGAAACTTGGAGTCCTGCTCTCTGTTATGTGCCATGACTTGCCTTGTTTAATTTTATCCAAAATATTATGAAACAATATTAATGTTTACACAATTATATCTCAGTGGTATAAAAGACACCTTATTTTCTTCACCCAATTTTCTCGGGGTTATAGGAATATCTCCCAAAGCTCCCAGAAGATTGAATTTTCTCACCCTTGTTTCCCACTCAGAACTGAATATTTCTGGAAATGCAATCTGCTGGGTCATCTCTGAATTAGCCAAGTGTTTGAAGCAAACCACGTTTTTCATCTTTTGGTTAACTTTCCAAGGCCTTTTTGATCTTTTATAATTAAAATAGCTCATATTTGTGACTTCATGTGCATTGGCAATGGGATTTTCATAAACCAAACATGTTATTTACAAAATTGAAAAATGTAGTGTATATATTATGTTATAAGAAAAAAAAATAAAAGTAAAGGGAGTCCAGCCCCTTGGCCTAATGCTTGGACTGGTGTCAGATGAGGCTTCTTTGTGGCATAATACATATCTGAGAAGTCTGATTATCTTCATGGTTTTCTGTCTATTTTTATATTCCAATATATTATGTATGTCTCTAGGAGATGTGCTCTTAAATCTCTCTTCATATAAACATTTAATAAGCACTTACCATTTTGCTATAAGTACTAGCCATATAAATACAAAAAAGAAAGGAAAAGAGAGACAGAGAGAGAGACAGAGAGAGAGAGAGAGAGAGAGAGAGAGAGAGAGAGAAAGGAAGAAAGAAAAGAAAAGAAAAAGAAAAAGAAAATCCTTGTTACTCAAGTATTTATAATTTCATGGTAGGATGACAACAAATTTAGGACTACATAAAGGGCTAGACAAGGATAAACGTGTGTTGTAGAATTGGCCATAGCTACATCCTGGATGATACATTCTGAGGAGTCTTCTCATTTTTATTTTTTTTTTTTTTTGCATGCTTGTGTTATGGGATAGTCAGTGATCGTGGGAACCTGGCAGATAACACTAGAATAATGGAGAATTGGCTTTCCTTCTCTCTACCTAGCACCTTTCAAGATCTTCTGGAATTAATGTGCGGACTCAAGAACTGCAGGGGAATTGTTGCTTGTTTTGTGATAAAGTAGAAGTGACCCTATTCAAAGTTAATTCTAAAATTGTTGGTTGGTTAATAAATATTTATTAAGTACCTGCAGTGTGCCAGACACTAAGTGGTCTGGATACAAGAAGAGGCAAAACACAGTTCTTGTCCTCAAGGGGCTCAGAACTGAAGGGAGAGAAAACAAGCAAATGAATATATACAAAGAGGCTATAAATAGGATAAATAGGAAATAATTAAAAGAGGGAAGGCACTAGAATCAAAACGGGTTGAGAAAACCTTGGTATAGAAGATGAGATTTTTACTGGGACTTAAAGGAAGCCAGGGGAAAAAGTAGAAGATGAAGAGGGAAGGGGAATTGGAGAAAATACCCAAAGCTCAGAGACATAGTGTCTTGGTTGTAGAGCAACAAGGGAGCCACTTTCATTAAATGGAAAGTACCAGAGGGTTGTGAGATATGAAAAGACTGGAAGGATAGGAACGAGCTAGGTCATGAAAGATTCTGAATGCCAAACAGAGCATTTAATATTTGAGTCTGGAGGTTCTAGGGAACCAACACTGAATTTAATTATTAAGTACAGTGGGAATGACATGGTTAGATCTATGAGCCACATTAGTGGGCTCAGTGGAAGATGGATTAGAGTGGGGAGAGATCTGAAACAGGCAGACCCAAGCTATTAAAATAATCTGGGCATGAGGTTATTATTATGCCTGTCTCAGAGTAGTGATAGTGTTGGGGGAAGAGATATTTTGGGGGGAGAGGGGAAAGTATTCCAGAGTTTTACAGAAGTAAAAATTGATAGGTCTTGGCAAGGGATAATGAGAATGAAAGTAGTAAGAGACAGTGAAGAGTTGAAGATAATCTCTAGTTTATGAACCTGAAGGAATGAAAAGATTTAATAGGGGAAGGAGGAGAAGGGGATACAGAGTGAAAGATGAGTTCTATTTTGGACAGGATGAGTTTGAGATGTCTTCTGCACATCCAGGTTAAAATATCTGAAAGGTAGTTGGAGATGCAAGATTGGAGGTCATCAGAGAGGTTGGGGAAAGATGGATCAGTTTAGAAATAGTAATTAAATCCATGGGAGCTTCCAGCCGTACTTCTGTTATTTGAGCCTGCCATTGTTTCCTTTCTCATGTTCTAGAGGCAGCAGGAGCAGATTCTGACCTTCCTATATTAGTGGAGGCTCATCTTAAGATCTAGTCAAAGATGTCAGGATAGGATTATGTGGAAATTGAGGGTGAGGGTAGTTGTTAAGTGACTGTGTAGATTATTATCTCTGAGAAAGGGAGGCATAAATTTATGACAATAGTATCGAAGTTCATGGACAGCTCCCTCCTATCTGTAAGCAAGCAATAAATTTTTTTTTAAGGGGGGGAGGGAATCTACTCTATAGTGTTATAGAAGGATTTTGAGAAAAGTCTCTTGTTACAAAACATAATACGTCAATATACTTAAATAGTTTTTAAAAGGAATAGCTTTGGGGGACTTCCTTCTGGGGGTGGAGCCATGGTGGCAGAGATCAGACAGGAGTCTCTGTAACCTCCTCTAACCTTCCCTCAAACCAACAACATATGAAGCCTCTAGACTGATTTTGAAGCAAAAAAATGCACAATATCTGGAGGACAACACGATTCTAGAAGAAGATACTCTGGAAGAACTTCAAAACAGGTCTGTTTTAATTGGGCAGGGGGGTGGTCTGCTGAACCCAGACTGCAGCACAGGGAGACGAGGGCAGGGAGATGGAGCAGGGAGCTGGAACAGGAGTCGGAACAGGAGTGGGAGCGTTCTGCTTTATACACGCCTGGGAGTCTTCTGGGGACCTCTTAGGCCAATCTGTCCTGATTGTGGGCAGGTGGTTTGGAGGGTCTGCCTTTTGTGGGGGGTAGATTGTGAAACTCTGAACCCCTGATGAGCATCGGACCTAGCTGCCATTACACAGCACCCTAGGGTGATCAATCAATCAGCAGGACTGATCAGCACCAGAAATAATTCAATCAGCAGAACTGCTCAGTACCTGAAATAATTCAATCAGCACAACTGTCCCAGGGTGAACTAAAGCAGAACTGCCCAGCACCTGACATAATTCAATCAGCAGAACTGCCCAGTTCCTGAAATAACTCAATCAGCAGAACTGCCCCAGGGCAAATTAAAGCAGCTGTCCCACCTTTGCCTTAAACAGACCTCACACCTTTAAAAAAAAATGAATAAAAAACCAAAAAGAGCTCTCACCATAGACAACTTTTATGGAGAGAGGGAAGAACAGACCTCAAATCCTGAGGCCCCTAAAGGTAAAGCAACTCCAGAAAAAGCCCCAAAGAGAGACATAAATTGGTCTCCATGTCACAAGGCTTTCTTTGAAGATTGCATGAAAAATCTTAAAAGAGAGTTAGAAGAAACATGGGGAAAGGAAATGAGATCACTGAAAAATAAAATAGAAAAAATGGAAAAAGAATGCAATGAACAAAAAAATGTAATTGGTCAATTGCAAAAGGAACTAAAAACAGTAACTGAAGAAAATAAGACATTAAAAATTAGAATTGAACAATTGGAAATGAATGACTCATCAAGACTTCAAGAATCAGTCAAAAAAAAAAATGAAAAGATAGAGAAAAACATGAAATATCTCCTAGGAAAAACAACTGACCTGGAAAATAGATCTAGGGGACACAATCTAAGGATTATAGGGCTTCCTGAAAGCCATGATGAAAAAAAGAACCTAGACACTATCTTCCAGGAAATTATAAAAGAAAACTGCCCTGATATTTTGGACCCAGAAGGCAAAATACTCCTTGAAACAATCCACCGATCACCTCCTGAAAGAAACTCAAAAATTAAGTCCCCCAGAAATATCGTGGCTAAATTCCAGAACTATCATACCAAGGAAAAGATATTACAAGAAGCCAGAAAGAAACAATTTAAATATCGGGGAGCCATAATTAGGATCACACAGGACCTAGCAGCTTCTACTTTGAAGGATCGAAGGGCCTGGAATCAGATATTCCAAAGGGTAAAGGAACTCGGATTACAGCCAAGAATAAGTTACCCAGCTAGAATGAGCATTATCTTCCAGGGAAGAAGATGGTCATTCAATGATATAGGAGAATGTCACCTATTTCTACTGAAAAGACCAGAACTGAACAAAAAATTTGATCTACAAACACAGAACACAAGAGAAACATAAAAAGGTAACAAGGAAAAAAAAAACTCTTGAGAACTATATTTATGTTATAGATACTTATAGAATGAGGGTTGATTTTATGAATCTATTATTACATTATGATTATGATATGATTACTGTGATTTTATGATTATTATGATATGATTATTGTGATTTTATGATTATTATGATATGATAAACTGAAAAAGAAATTAGAGGTAGAAAAGGGATAACGCTGGAAGAAGAGGAAAAGGAGGAAAAATAAGGGAAATTACATCACATGTAGAGGCAAAGAAAACCTGTAATGATTGAGGGGAGAAAAGGGAGGGGAAGGAGAATTGGGTTAATCTCCATCTCATCAGATTTGGCTCTGAGGGAATAATAGACTTACTTATAAGGAAACAGGCGGGAAAGGGGGAAAAAGGGGTGGGTGGGGCTCTAAAGGGGAAGGATTGTTTGAGGGAAGTGGTTATCAAAAGCAAAATAGTAGGGAGGAGAGAAAGGGGATTAAAAAAAAGAGAAAAGCATAAACTAGGGTAAATAAGATGGCAGGAAATACAGAATTAGTTATTTTAATTGTGAATGTGAATGGAATGAACTCTCCCTTAAAGCAGAAGCAGATAGCAGACTGGATTAAAAACCAGAATCCAACAATATGTTGTATACAAGAAACACATCTAAAACATAGAGATACATACAGGGTGAAGGTAAAAGGCTGGAGCAGAATCTATTATACTTCAGGTGAACAAAAAAAAGCAGGGGTAGCAATCCTGATCTCAGACCAAGTAAAAGCAAAGATAGACTTAATTAAAAGAGACAAAGAAGGAAATTATATCTTCCTAAAGGGTACCATAGATAATGAAGCAATATCAATACTAAACATATATGCACCAAGTGGTATAGCATGGAAATTCCTAGAGGAAAAGTTCAGAGAGATGCAAGAAGAAATAGACAGCAAAACTATAATAGTGGGGGATCTCAACCTCCCTCGCTCAGAACTTGATAAATCAAACCACACAATAAATAAGAAAGAAGTTAAGGAGGTAAACAAAATGTTAGAAAAGTTAGGTATGATAGATCTTTGGAGGAAATTAAACGGAGACAGAAAGGAATTTACTTTTTTCTCAGCAGTCCATGGAACTTATACAAAAATTGACCATGTGTCAGGACACAAAAACCTCAAAATCAAATGCAGGAAGGCAGAAATAATAAATGTTTTTTTTTTTCAGATCATGACGGAATAAAAATCACATGCAATATAAGGCCAGGAGAAAATAGACCAAAAAGCAATTGAAAACTAAATAATTTTATCCTAAAGAATGAATGGGTGAAACAGCAAATTACAGACACAATTACTAATTTCATCCAAGAGAATGACAATAATGAGACAACATACCAAAATTTCTGGGATACAGCCAAAGCAGTAATAAGAGGAAATTTTATATCTCTAGATGCTTATTTGCATAAAATAGAGAAAGAGAAAATCAATGAATTGGGCTTGCAACTAAAAAAGCTAGAGAAAGAACAAATGAAAAACCCCCAATCAAATACCAAACTTGAAATCCTAAAAATAAAAGGAGAGATTAGTAAAATTGAAAGTAAAAAAACTATTGAATTAATAAATAAAACTAAAAGTTGGTTTTATGAAAAAACCAACAAAATAGATAAACCTCTAGTTAATTTAATTAGAAAAAGGAAAGAGGAAAATCAAATTGTTAGTCTCAAAAATGAAAAGGGAGAACTTTCCACCAATGAAGAGGAAATTAGAGCAATAATGAGGAGTTACTTTGCCCAACTGTATGCCAATAAATTTGATAACCTAAGTGAAATGGAGGAATATCTACAAAAATATAGATTGCCCAGATTAACAGAAGAGGAAATAAATTACTTAAATAGTCCCATTTTAGAAAAGGAAATAGAACAAGTCATTAATCAACTCCCTAAGAAAAAATCCCCAGGACCAGATGGATTTACATGTGAATTCTACCAAACATTTAAAGAACAATTAACTCCAATATTATATAAACTATTCGAAAAAATAGGGAATGAAGGACTCCTACCAAACTCATTTTATGATACAGACATGGTACTGATACCTAAACCAGGTAAAACAAAAACAGAGAAAGAAAATTATAGACCATTCTCCTTAATGAATATTGATGCAAAAATCTTAAATAAAATATTAGCAAAGAGATTACAGAAAATCATTCCCAGAATAATACACCATGACCAAGTAGGATTTATACCAGGAATGCAGGGATGGTTCAATATTAGGAAAACTATTAACATAATTGACTATATTAATAACAAAATTAACAAAAAACATATGATAATCTCAATAGATGCAGAAAAAGCATTTGATAAAATCCAACATCCATTCCTATTAAAAACATTAGAGAGTATAGGAATTGATGGACTTTTCCTTAAAATAGTCGGTAGCATCTATTTAAAACCATCAGCTAGCATCATATGTAATGGTGATAAACTGGAACCATTCCCAATAATATCAGGGGTGAAACAAGGTTGCCCATTATCACCATTACTGTTCAATATTGTATTAGAAATGCTAGCCTTGGCAATAAGACAAGAAAAAGAGATTAAAGGAATTAGAGTAGGTCATGAGGAAACCAAATTATCACTCTTTGCAGATGATATGATGGTCTACTTAGAGAACCCTAGAGAATCAACTAAAAAACTATGAGAATTAATCCACAACTTTAGCCAAGTTGCAGGATACAAAATAAATCCACATAAATCATCAGCATTTTTATACATCACCAACAAAATGACAGCAAGAGATACAAAGAGAAATTCCATTCAAAATAACTATCAATAGTATAAAATATTTGGGAATATATCTGCCAAGGGAAAGTCAGGATCTATATGAGCAAAACTACAAAACACTCTCCACACAGATAAAGTCAGATCTAAACAATTGGAAAAACATCAAATGCTCTTGGATAGGTCGAGCGAATATAATAAAGATGGCAATACTACCTAAACTAATCTATCTATTTAGTGCTATACCAATCAAACTCCCAAGAGATTATTTAACTGACCTAGAAAAAATAACAACAAAATTCATCTGGAAAAAACAGAAGGTCAAGAATTTCAAAGGAATTAATGAAAAAAATGCAAATGAGGGTGGCCTAGCTGCACCAGATCTAAAACTATATTATAAAGCAGTGGTCACCAAAACCATTTGGTACTGGATAAGAAATAGAGTAGTGGATCAGTGGAATAGGTTAGGTTCACAGGACAAAATACTCAATGACAATAGTAATCTAGTGTTTGATAAACCCAAAGACCCCAGTTTTTGGGATAAAAACTCACTATTTGACAAAAACTGTTGGGATAATTGGAAACTAGTATGGAAGAAATTAGGCATTGACCCACACCTAACACCATATACCAAGATAACGTCAAAAGGGATTCATGATCTAGGCATAAAGAATGATATTATAAATAAATTAGAACAATATAGGATGGTTTACCTCTCAGACCTGTGGAGGGGGAAGGAATTTGTGACCAAAGAAGAACTAGAGGTCATCATTAATCACAAAATAGATAAGTTTGACTATATCAAGTTAAAAAGTTTTTGTACAAACAAAATGAATGCAGACAAGATTAGAAGGGTAGCAGTAAACTGGGAAAATATTTTTATATCCAAAGGTTCTGATAAAGGCCTCATTTCCAAAATATATAGAGAATTGACTTAAATATATAAGAATTCAAGCCATTCTCCAATGGATAAATGGTCAAAAGATATGAACAGACAATTTTCAGATGAAGAAATTGAAACTCTTTCCGGTCACATGAAAAGGTGCTCCAAGTCACTATTGATCAGAGAAATGCAAATTAAGACAACTCTGAGATACTACTACACACCTGTCAGATTGGCTAAAATGACAGGAAATGATAATGATAACTGTTGGAGGGGATGTGGGAAAACTGGGACACTGATACGTTGTTGGTGGAACTGTGAACGGATCCAACCATTCTGGAGAGCAATTTGGAACTATGCTCAAAAAGTTATTAAACTGTGCATACATTTTGACCCAGCAGTGTTTCTACTGGGCCTATATCCCAAAGAGATTTTAAAAGAGGGAAAGGGACCCGCATGTGCAAAAATGTTTGTGGCAGCCCTTTTTGTAGTGGCAAGAAACTGGAAATTGAAAAGATGCCCATCAATTGGAGAATGGCTGAATAAATTATGGTATATGAATGTTATGGAATACTATTGTTCTGTAAGAAATGACCAACAGGAGGATTTCAGAGAGGACTGGAGAGATTTGCATGAACTGATGCTGAGTGAAATCAGCAGAACCAGGAGAACATTATACACAGCAATAAGACTATAGGATGATCCGTTTTGATGGACATGGTTCTCCTCAACAATGATGTGATTCAAACCAGTTCTTCAGCAATGAAGATAGTCATATACATCCAGAGAGAGGCCTGTGGGAACTGAGTGTGAACCACAACACAGCATTTTAATGCTTTCTATGAATATTTCCATGCATTTTGTTTTCCTTGTTAGGTTGTTTTTTCTTCTTCTCTTTCTAGATCTGATGTTTCTTGTGCAGTAAGATAACTGTATAGATATGTATACATGTATTGTATTTGTCATATAATTTACCCTATTTAGCATGTATTAGATTACCTATCATCTAGGGGTAGGGGGTGGGGGGAAGGAGGGGAAAATCTTGGGAAAAAAAAGTTTTTGCAAAGGTCAATGTAGAAAAATCACTCATATGTTTTGTAAATAAAAAGCTTTATTAAAAAAAATAAAATAAAAGGAATAGCTTTTTAAACATGATTTCTTTTCAAAGTCATAGGGTTTCTTCTGGTTTAGAAGTCAACCCTATTGGAAGAGGCATACTCATACTCTCATTGGAAGTATGTATTGTATTTATGTAAACATACATAAATGAAGTTTGTTATCTGAGAGAAATTTTGATCAGGAAATAAACAATGTAATGTGACTATTTTAAAAGGACTTGAATGAAGACTTGAAGCATAGCTCTCCAGAGCATCCTATTCTTGCAGTTTTGTGGACTTAATTGATATAACCATACATACAATAGAGGGAGGGTTTACACTATGTACCAGTGATGTCTGGCACATAGGAGGTATTTAGTTATTAACTATTGGCTAAGAGAGAGTTTATAGTGTAACAGTACATAAGACCTTTCCCAGAAGCATATACACCATACAGGATATAAAGACACATAAAGTCATCAAGACGACTAGACTTCTCAGAATTACATTGCTTTGCTAGAAAGAAGCCTCATCTAACTCTTTCAATGTCCTTCTTTCTAAAACATATCACTCAAACAGGTTGTTGTTTGTCCTTTTTTCTAGAAGAGGACCGTGACGTGCAAATGAATTGGACTTAAGTGAGAGTAGGCTATATACAGTCACTAGTCTCATTCTCTTCTCCAGAGTCATCTAAGTTTAGTGGCAAGATACATAGATCAGGACAATTAGAGATGGCCCTAGGTGTGGTGGAAGCCATTTGTCTTCCAAGCTAAGGTCTTTCCCAGGTAATAAAGAATGGCCTCTTTTATCTAGTCCAATATATATATATATATATATATAATCTGTGAGGTGAAGCTCTCTGTGAACCTTGGCTCAAACAGAAACTATTACTATTGACACTTACTCATAGCCATCAAGACCCAAACAATGGTCAAGTGAGACTTGAGCTGGGACATATTGTTGACCAATCAGTAAGAACCAGAGTGATTTGGGTTTAAGGTATGGTCCTTAAAAAAGAAATCTAGTCATAAATCTCAAGATATCTTGTAAGTTTTGATAATCAAAATTTATATTACTTTGGGTAGAGCACCCACAGGTAAGTGAGGGAGGGAAAGGAGAGAGGGAGAGAAGAGAAAGGAGGAGGAAGGCTAAGAAAAAAAGAAGGAAGGAAGGAAGAAAGGAAGGGAGGGAAGGAAGGAAGGGAGGGAGGGAGAAAAGATGGAAGGGAGGGAGGAAGGAAGGAAGGGAAGGAGGGAGAGAGGAAGGAAGGAAAGAAAGAGAGGAAGGTAGGGAAGGAAGAAAAGAAAGAAGAGAGGGAGCTAGGGAAGAAGAAAGGGAAAGAAGGGAGGGAGGGAGGGAGGGAAGGGAATGAGTGAGGGAGGGAGAGAAGGAAAGGAGGGAGGGAAGGAAAGAAAGAAGAAAGGAAGGGAGGGAGTGAGGGAGGAAGGAATGAAGGAAGAAAAGGAGGGAGTAAGAGAGGGAGGAAAGAAAGGAAGGAAGGAAAGAAGGAAGGAAGGGAGGGAGTGAGGGAAGCAAAGAGGGAAGAAAGGAAGGAAGGGAGAAGGGAGGGAGGGAGAGAGGGAAGGAGGAAAGAAAGAAAAGAACTTTAATCACTAAATTGGTCTTAGTCAATCTGAAACCTGTGAAAGATGTTAACTTAAAAAGACCAATGTCTCCTATTGTATCCAGAGCCAGCTTCAGCCATCTGGACCTTGCCACTAGACCCAGATGGCTCTGAAGATGAGAGTGAATATGGAGAGTCAGTGAGGATGCAGAGGGACCTAAAGCAAATTCTGGGAGAAGACTGTACAAGATTGCAGGTTAATCTTTATAGAAGGCAGCAAGTTATTGTGGAAAGAGTACTGGATTGAGAGTCAGAAGAACAGTATGTAAATCTTGATCCTGCTATTTATTAACTATGTGACCTTGTATCATTATCTTACATCTTTCCAGGGAATGTTTTCTTAGGACCTGACAGAGTAAATGGTTACACTCCTCAGCAATATCAAAATCTTAAGGGATTATATTGTTCTTTGAGAATGATACTTCAGAGAAAGACTATTTCTTCAGAGGGAGTCCAATATTGGGAAAGTCTTCTTTAATGAAAGAATTCCATTGATTTACCAGGCAGGTGATTACTCAGGTTAAGGAATTTGGGGGGGCTTAGCAGAGATGGCATTTGGAATTCAGAGGCTTAGAATCGCAGGTAAATAATAAACTGCCTAAACCAGACTCTATAGAGACCGGAAATCAATACTTCCCGATATTCTATTGTAGTAGCTGGTTAAGATCCCCGAAAGAATCTGCCAACAAATGTTCTTTTTTGGGATGAAGCCGACCAGCACACCTTACTGACAGGAGAGAAAAGACTCCCAGAGTATTAGACTTTTTATGTTCAAGCCTCTATCTGATGTTGGGAGGTCTTGGAAAAAAAATGGTGTTAAAGAAATTGGCAACTTACACCTCTGGTGAGAACCTTAAAGAAATGACTATTTGAAGAGGTTAATAGAAAAAGGAATAGGAGTTAGATAAGGATGCACAAGACTACTCAAGTGCTGAGCCAGACCACAAGGCATTTGCATATTTGTTATCACTGATTCAGGGGAGGATCAGCATTGACCCAGTATGCCCAAGAGAGGCCTTTTTGCAGGCTCTAACTGGCTGCAAAACCAAGGTGGGAAACAGTGATTCATGGTTACCCTAATCCCTTCTTGAAGGGAAGAAGGGGAATATGATCTTTAGAGGGAGATTATTACCACTGCAATCAAGAATGCAGACCATTTGATCTGTAGGATAGAAAGGCATCAGTTGTTGCCTATTCAATTTTTCCCACTCTGAGTCTGCCTTTGCATCAAAACTTGAAACTCTGGACTGGTGTTAGACTGTCCCATAGTGCTATAGTGACTGAGCTATGTGTTTTAGAAGGAGAAAAAGAAAGAGAACAGTTATGTTGTATTAGTCTCTTTGTGATAGAGCAATGCAAGTCATGAAAATTTGATTTCTTGGGTGCTTTTCTTGCTTTATGTTATATGTGTTATATGTTATAGGTGTTTATAGGAAAAGTATTATTCTCTGTAAACTATTTGAAGTTACATCAAAGGAACATGTATATATATATATAAATATAAATGTATTAATAGATAGATAGATATTAACCCTAGATTAAGAACTGTTCTGAAGCAAGTCAAGTATATGTTTTTGTCCACAGAAAGGGAGCTGTCATGAAAAAAAGGGTACTTAAAAATGATGTGGAATGAAGTGATACAGAGAAAAATTGTGGGATGTCTTGGTGGGAGACTGGAAAAATCATGGAATTAAAAAAAAGTCCCAAAGTGTTTTCGTTTTTAGTTTAAGGGAAGAGTATGCCCACCCTTGCCCTGCAGGAAGCTCACACATTGAACATTTCACTGACAGGGTGGTTACTCATTTCAGTGCATGGCTCCTGACCTTTTAATCTTTTTAATTCTTCCTGCATATATTTAGAGTTCTCTAAATAAATTAAATGCAATAACAATAACCAAAAAAAAACCCACCTTGAGGTTCTGGGGTCAGATGTACTCTATGAGGGAACTGACCCAGAATAAGAAGAGTTCCTCTATGTTATGATTATGTTTTGAAATGACAAGGACTAGCAATATCCTGAGATAGCATTATTACACTGTAATAACACAGATGAATTAGAGAGTTTAGTGGCATTGCAGCAGCCAGGCACAACTCATAATTCTATACTTCAGAGGGGACTTTATTTTTTTCTTTGCATTTTATAGGCTTTAAAAAAAACAACTTTTTTCCCTTGTTTTTGCTTACTAACCCTCCCCCAAAACAAAACAAGCTGGACTACAATTAGTAAAGTGAAATTATAATATGAACTCCTCTTCATAAATCATTACTGAATTCAGACATTTAGTCAAGGGACTAAATCTGAGGGACTGGATTGCCATGAAATAAAAAAACACTTATAGCAACAGGTCTAATGCCCTCCTAGGAATGCATACTGATATTTTAATAAAAGAATATCTTATATTTTTAAATTCTTAGGCCATTTTATGAAAATTTAATTAAACCATGTAATTATTTGAATGAATATAATCTTTGGTTTTTCATTTAGGATAAATCTAATTTGAAAACCATCAGTATCTATGGCCCAGTAGATTGATAAAATCCCATAATAGATATTACTTGTTATATTTATGTAGAGTTCATTTTCTCTGAAGTGTTCAAGATTTCTTCATTTTCTTCAATGTAAAACTTTAAACCAAATAATAAAAATTTCGAGCCTCTTCTATTATTAAAATTGCTTGATTGAATGATTGACTACACTTATCAATAACAAAATCCATGTGAAGTGAGGAAGAAGGGCAACTGTCTGAACAAGTCATCAGAGAACATCTGTAAAAGTATTAAGAATTAATAACTGAGCTAGGAAAGTGACAATCAGTCATTGGTTCTAGTGGTCATCTTTGCTGCCCAAATGAGCTAAGAACTAGAGACATTTCTAGACATCCCTAACTCAAATGGAACCTCTTCCATAAAACCTATTCTGAATACCCTGGTCAATAAAACATTCCCCTCTGCTACCCTTGTATTGTAAACAAATGTTTTTATATCTGCTTTATGCACCTATTATGAATACCACACTGTATTGTTATAATTTGATATATGCTGAGATTCTTTCATTGAACTGTAAGCTCCATGAGCTACTGCTGGGACTCAATTAGCACAAATGAAGAATCTCATGTAGTAGTCACATTATGGAAATTCACAGTTTCTTTTTACTGGGCTGAAACCAATGACTGTGCTGTACATAATTTTAACTTCTAATAGTGAAAATTCAAATACATCTGGATACTTCAAGAGATTTCATTAGTCACATTAATTGGAACCTACTTGTAGTTTTGATTTGCACTTCCTTTAGTGCCCAGTATTCTGTTCTACACATAAGAAGTAATGAATGTTTGTATAGGTGGTTGAAGAAAATAGAAAATTAGTCTGTGGAGATCTTCTGAGATCATTGAGTTAAATCAGGAAATGATTTTGAATTCCAATCCTTCTCATTTGACTTATGCCAGAAAAGCTACAAAGTTCATGCAGATAGAATCCTAACTTCCTTATTGTAGCTATAAGAAAACTTTGGCTCTGCTCAGAGCAAGTTTATGGAAGAGATAGGGAGAGGCTGTAGGTCATTTGATATAATTTAAAAATAACTAAAGAAAATTATCCTAAAGTGTTAGAACAGTAGGGAAAGTAGAAATAGAAAAAAATCCACCAATCACCATCTGAGAGAGATCCTCTGAGGAAATCCTACAAGAACACCATAGCTAAATTCTGAAACCCCCAGAGCAGAGAAAATATTAAGAGCAACAAGAAAAAAAATTAATTCAAACATGATGGAGCCACAATTAGAATTACACGAGACCCAGCAGTGGCTACATTAAAAAACCACAGATCTTGGAACACTGTACATTGAAGAGCAAAAGAACTAGTGTTGTGGCTGAAAAAAATCATACCAAGAAAAATTAAACATAATTCTGAATGGTCCTAGGTCTCCTGACTTTAAGAACTGGTGTTCCCTTCATTGAAATGAAATTGGAATATCTGAGGTTGAGATCCTAATTCTGTTACTCACTACTTGTGAAACCCTGGTGAGTCAGTTAATATCTGTGACTTTCAGTTTCCTCATCTGCAAAATGAGGGTATTAGGCCAGATGATGTTTAAAATCCCTTTTAGATTTATCTCTATGATTTTGCATTGTGGTCCAAGATAGAATATGAGAATATAGGGGAAGTAAGATATTCAGAGTTGGGATTGAGAACTTCTCATAGAGGAGAATAGAGAAGATGTTGCTCTTATTGGACTTTGAAAAATGAATAGGAAACCTTTTGATTCAAGAACCAGCAACCTCTGGCACCTTATTTTTATCATCACAGTGGCAAGGCTGTGGAAAGAAGCACAAGAGCATCCAAATATGGAAGTTAGACCCACCTCAGAGAGACAACATGGCAAAAGGAGAAAAGCATAGGACTCTGGAATCTGAGGACTTGGATTCAAATCCTATTTCTGATATTTATTTCCTATTTGATATTAGGCAAGGCACTTAAACTTGTTTTCTCCAACTATTAATGAAGGTATTGGACAAGATAACTGCCAAGGGTCTTTTTAACTCAAGGCCTATAATCTTGAGTTTTTCCCTTCCCTGTTCTTCCTGATTCAGATCCCCATATCAGATTTTAGACTAATCCTGGAGTGTTTTACATCAGGTGATGAATATCTTTCATCTGCATGCCTCCATACCACAATGAATAAGTGAAAACTTCTTTGGGAAGATATATAGCCAATTCTTGCTTCAAGTCTTTATCAGATAATACTGCAGAAGAAATAAATTAAGTCTTGATGGGGAGAGAAGGCAGAGAGAGAAAGGGGGGGAGGAGGGAGAGAGAAAAAAAGAGAGGGAGAGACAGAGACAGAGAGGGGGAAGAAATAGGGAGAGAAAGAAAGAGAAGGAGAGGGGGAGAGATAGAGACAGCAACAGAGAGAGAGGGAGAGGGAAAGACAGAGACAGAGACAGAGAAAAACAGGGAGACAGAGAGAGAGACAGAGAGGGAAGTACAAAGAGACTAAATACACCTCATCTAATTCAGGCTATCCCTGTCCTGTTTTTAGTCCTTATTGACCTGACCTAGTTGTGGGGCTAGAATTCAGTCTTTCTCCATGCATTAGTTTTTAAATTTAAATGGGGATGCTTCATGGGAATAAATGATTGATAGAATCATCCTATAGGTTAAAAGAAGGTTTTATTGCCAGAGATTGAAGAGGAAAGGGGCACAGTTCTCTGTCTTTAGCAATAGAAATCTTATATTTCTCAGAGAAAGGTTCCTCTCTCCATCCTTCATCAAGAACTACAAAAAAACAATTCTTATGCCCAAGGCAAGAACCACAGGCTTTAAATCAGCTTTTAAAAAACAAAGTTAGTTGGAAGGGGACTGGGATCACAGAATATGGGCCAGAAAAATTCATGGACAAAGTCCTTACAAATATTATGGGGTTGCTTCGGACAAGATGCTGTCAGGGAAGAAGAGAACAGAGCAAGGAGGAGGTTACCTGAGTGAAAGAGAGTCAGCTCCCATTTTTAACTAACTAGGTACTAAATTTAGTTGTTTTTATTTGTTGGAAAAGTATAAATGCTTCTCAAAACGTCTTTTAAAAAAACAAGCACCCTGGGACCAAGACCTGGTTGTCCTATTCTAATAATAACTTGGGTTTTACCCCAAGTGAAAAAAGTATGCATAACCAGGAAGTGAAAGAAAACTGGGCAAAACTGAAGCAGTCAAAAATGCCTGGTGAGAAAAGAAAAGAGATTATACTGATTCGTGCATTCATAGCAATTGATTCAGAAGCATCCAGGATAAATAAGAAAATAAGTCAGGGACAGGGGAAGGGGAAGCACAAAAGAAACGTAGCTTATTTGTAAATGAGCTCTTCTGATTTTCCTCCATTCCTCAAAATCCCATCTCCCCTCTCTCACCCTACACTTGCTTCAAAATACGGAAATTAGTCTCTATCACTTCACTAACAGACAACCCTTTTTTTTTCTTTTCTCTCATATCCTCCTTACTCTCCAATGGCTCTCAGGTGCATTCATTGTTCAGAGGTACTGATAATAGTCCTGATTAAGGAGACTGTTGACCCATGACTTGGTAATCAGACCTGAGTTTAATCATGAGACAAACAATACCTGATTCTCCTTAAGTCATAAATGTTACACAAGGGTCAAAGGAACAGCATTTGGGTTATGTGCTGATTAAAATGCATAGAGTCGGATACTGAATATAATAACTGATTATCAATGATTGTAAAGTCTCCAAATGTTGCTTATAATAGTCAACCATTATATTTAATAGAATGCCTTTTCCAAGAGTTAGTCTTTAAAAAGAACACAATCCAAGACTTCTGGTTGTATAAAGAGCCCAGGCCAGGATTAAGACAATTAAAACAATTGGGGGAGGAGGACAGGGAATGAATTAATGATCGAATTTTGATTAACTGGCAGATGTCAATTTTATTTTAATAATTTAAAATTTTGACCTTCATGTTGTAATCAAGGTCTAGCTATGTTCTGATTCTGTTATTTCCTGCTCTTATGTTTATGAGACTAACAAAAATGCTTATATACCCTCTCCATGCAGACCTGCTATCTGGCATTGGATAGGGTAGATAGAAAACAAGAACTTGAGAGTGGAGGGAAGAAAGATAAAGTGATTCTTCTTAATATTGCCTCAACAAATACTTAATACAATAGGAGTACTAAGACAAAGACTAAAGTCTCTGGTGGAGATATCAGAAAGTTATTTTATGTGACTGGAGGTGATAGGAAGGGAAAACACTGAAAAAGAATACTTTTATTTGAAGACATTGGCCCATGTTGAAAACCACGTGTGTACCACTTTTTGGGGAAATGTGAGAAGAGGGAGAAGCTATGAGAATGGGTGGCTTGTAAGTGGGATTTCATTAATGTAGGGAATAGTCTGTGAAGAAATGTTCTACATAAATGCAAATTACTTTGAAACTTAGGGTCTTAAAGTTGCCTGGAATCATTCAGATGTCAAATGACATGCCCAGGACATGCAGTTAATATAAGTCAGAGTTGAGACTTGAACCTAGTTCTTTCTGACTGCTAAGCACATTCATACATTATGTCACACTGCTTCTTATACAATCCAAAATAATACTTCTAAGGATGTTTGCCAGGCAGGATATACATCTGTTTAGCCTGTATACACGGGAATCATTTCTAATGGGGATATGTACAATTTTACTTAGAAGAAGAAAGTGGTTTTCTCTAGAAGCCATCTTGAGATGCTGGGAGGAACATTTGAAAAGAGACACAGTTCCCTAAAGAACTTACCATTTCTCAATTGATAAATAGTTAAAAGATATGAAAAGATAGTTTTTCAGAGGAAGAAATCCAAAATATTGATACTCATACCAAAAAAAAATGTTCCTAAGCAATAATAATTAATTAAATGCAAATTAAAACAACTTAATAGTTGTTCAATTGACAAAGTTAATTTTTTTAAAAAAGGAAAGTAACAAATGGTAATGGAACTATGGGAAAATAGGTATATCAATGCATCACTGAAAGAACTGTGAACTAGTTCAGCCATCCTGAAAAACAATTTGTAACTATACCCCCAAAGCTATTAAACTGTGTATATACTTTGACCCAGAGATAACTCTTCCAAGGCTACCCAATCAAAGAAAGAAGAAAAGGATCCATATACACAAAAATATTTGTAACGTCTCTTTTTTGTAGCGTCAAAAAAAAAGGCAACTGAGGAGGCTCCAACAATTGAGAAATGACTGAACAATTTATGATGTATGTGATAGAATACTGTTATGCTGGAAGAAATAATAAGAGATAGTTGCAGAGAAACCTGGGATATGTATGAACTGATGCATAATGAAATGAGCAGAACCAGGAGAATAATTGATAAAATAATTTTGTAAGAACAAACAACTTTGGGAACTCTAATCACTACAGTGACCAACCATAGAAGCTTCACTATAAAGCATGCTACCTACCTTCAGGTAGAGAGGTGATAGACTCAGAGTGCACTTAGAGATTTTTTTTTTAATTAGTGCAAGATCTTGTTTTGCTTAATAGAGGTTTTATTTTTTCTCTGTTTCTCAATTTGGTAGGAGGGGAAAAGAGATTGAAAATCAAAAAATAAAATAAAACATAATTTTTTAAACCTAGAAGTATAAATTTATGTAATTATTTGGAAAGGGCTATACACCTTTAATATAATAAGAGAAAAATAAATATATATACCTATGTATATATATTTAAGAATCCTGATATCTTCAAAGGGAATCAGTACACTACAGTATAATATAATTAAAATAAATTACAGATCTAGTTACCTGTTAGAAAGGATAACTGAAACCCAGAGACATGAAATTCCCCAAGTCAAAGCTAAAAGTAAAGGGTGGTGGCCAGGAATTCTAATTGTCAACAAGTAATTTTTCCCAAAAGGTAATGAAGTCAATACTAATGGAGTATTTTAAGATGTTAAAACTATCTTCTTCAAGAAGCCTTTTCTGATTCTTCTTAATGCTAGTGCCTTTCCTCATTGGCAATTTATATCATATTTATACATAGTGTCTTTTTTGCTGTCTTCTGCCTTAAATTGTGATTTCCTCCACTTCTGGGACTGAGTTTGTTTGTTTATTTATTTGTTTTGCCTTTCTTTATATCCTTAAACCTTAGCACCATGTCTGCTAAATAGTAAATATTTAAATCCTAGTTGATTTGACAGAGCTAAAAGAGATGATAGAGTTCGGTTCTCTCTTTTGACCCTGAGAGATTAAATGGCCCATGTAAATTGAGATAGTTAGTGGCGGCACTGAGTTTAAAGCTCAGAGTTCTTGATCTCCAGATCACTGGTCTCTCTACTCTACTTCTATATCTCTAGTTTTTTGTTTGTTTGTTTTGTTCTGTTTTTCTGGCTATGAGCTTTCAATTTGCCTGATAAACAAAGAAACTCAATGTGAAGGCTAGAAGGTGGTGACAATGGTCATGGTACAAAATAGTAGAGATGAAAATGAAAAGTGAGTCACCTGTAAGATAGGACTATATAGTTTAGCAGTTTCATACTCTATTTCCTTGGTCTTAAAAACCTTTTTTTTTTTTCTCACAGAACTCATTTTGGGGGATGTGACCATATATGTGCTAATCAGTTTCTACAGTTACTATTAATTGATAGAACCAGACAGGAGTGAGTCAAAGCAATTGAGACGGTAAAGGATCAAAGATTTGACTTAAGTTCCAGAGAAGGTAACATCAGGAATAGTTAATAGAGTGTACTTTGCCTGACCCAAATTTGAATACAAAAAATATCAGAAAAGTTATTAGCCTCTAGACTGACAGTTTCAGGTACTTTGGGGCATGTGACTTCGGACAAATTCCTTTCTTCAAACCTGATTGAGTGGACAGACATTCTGAAGGAATCTCAGTTAAGAGATTTAAATGTATGTATTTTTTCAGACTTGATTTTTCCTTGTAACCAAGAAAGCAGGGGACCTCCTTATTCAGATTTACCATGTTTTCAAGTTTGTGGTCGGGAAAACCCCCTGGAGAAGCTGGCATACCACCACATTTGCTATGTAATTTAGAAGTTTGGAGCTCTAAATACCACACTATTTGACTTTTTTTGGAAAAGTTGTCATAGGAAAAAAATAATATAAACCACATCTTTTCAAGAGGCCACAGTATGGTGTTTTGTTTTTTAGTCTATTATGGTAGATATGATCACTCAGGTTTTACTTGTAAAGTGCTCAATCAACTGTCCAAAGAAACAGGAGAAATTAAATGTAGCTCATTGTTAGGATGAATGGGCACGAAAGGCATTGTTCAGTTACTTATCTCCTGTGAAATCTATGCTCCATAAAACATTATGCAGTCTGGATTTTTCTTTTTAAACTTTTGTTGCCTTGAGAGTCATTTCACCATTTAGGTTTTATGGTTCCAATTTCAGTCTTACAGTATTTTTTTTCCGAGTGAGTAGAGACATTTTTCACTTCAAAAACAGGAAAATATTTGAATTTCCACATTGCTTTTCAGAGATTAGATTCCATTCAATTCAGTTAATTTATGAAGTGTGCTAAATGTTGGGTGGCCCAAAGGGCAAAAGGGATAAGGATAGAAGGAATTCTAACAGAGTTCCTATCAAAAAGGAGTTTATATTTTATTGGGATAATATGCCATATATACAAATAAATAAATGGAAAAGATACACAAAATAATTTTCAAAAAAATATTTAAAAAGCAAATTGCATTGATGGAAGATACCATTCTATTCTGAACATTAATAGATGTAGATATGGGTGATGCTTTGATGGGGAGAAAAGTAGAGAGAATGAGCTAGGAAAAAGGGACCAGAAAAGGAACAGACAGTAGCAACTACCAATAAATATTTCATCCTGTTGCCATGTAGCAGTGGTTCTACCAGTTCAAATTGCTTAACAGTATTCAGGTTGATACAGGGTCTAGTTAGTTGAGAAGCTGGTGAAGGGATAGATTTCACCACGGGTTTGTGGTTTTGTTTTGGCAAGGATTCTGGTGCAAAATTTGAGAAGCCACAGCCTTGGACACATGCCATTTGGAAAGGAGAACCTGCTTGTCTCTTCTTGCGGGCGCATTTTGTTCAAACAAAAGGCAATGTTTGGGGATTTTGTTAATTTGTATAGGCTGTGTGCATGAGCTTGTAAGAAGTAAGGGGAAAAGATAAAAATTCTTAACTTTTGATAATCTCAACTGCATCATAGGCAGAGCTGAAAAGAAATTTAGAGGTCATCTCATTCACTCCTTCCTCCTAATTTTAAGATGAGAAAACTGAGGCTCTTTCCATTTTCCCCATCTTACTCATTACTCCCCATCACTCACTCTGTGATCCAGTGACAGACTATAAACTCCTTTCTGTTCATCACACAAAATGTGCTATGTCTCAGCTACAATTTTTTTGACTTTCCCCCATGCCTAGAACTTTCTCCCTCCTCAGCTCCATAGTCTACTTTTTCTTAGATCCCTTCAAATCCCAGCTAAAATCTTACCTTCAGCAAGAAACTTTTCTCAAAATCCTTAAGGCTAGTACTTTCCCTTTGTTAATTATTCCCAGTTTATCCTCTCTATCCCTTGTTTGTGCATAATTATTTGTATGAAGTTTCTTCCATCTGTCTCTAAGATACTTGAAATCAGAGACTCTTTTTTGAGCTTTTTTATATTTCCAGTGCTTACAATGGTGTTTTACCCATTGTTGGCACTCAATAAATGCTTTTAAACTTCATGTGACAATAAATAGCAGAATTTGAACCCTGATCCTCATTTCGTTATGCAGTACTCCCTCTAACCTTAATAAAAGAAAAGTTTGACATTTCCCTATTATTTATGGGGAAGAAAGAACAGAAAGACAATTCTATTTTAAAAACTGGACTAAAGTCATTTTTTTTTCTTTTGCCCTTTAATATTTCCATTTAGACCTTGAGTTTATAGTCTTAGGAAGGGGAGAGTGTGAATGTAGGAAAGTTTATTTTCACCCTTGGCAGCCAAAGGTATTAAGCTGATAAAGTGCATTAGTGAACAAAAAGATTCTATTGGCTAACTTAGCAGGTTAGTTATTGATAGTTGTTGGCAAGGCCAATAATCATATTGACCCTTGGAAGACAAAGAAGTTTTCAAATTCATCTAGCATTTAAGCTAACAGAAACTGCCTCATTCATTTTCTACCCAAGTGACATAGTTATACAACTACCAGAAATATGAATCATTTATTTTCCCAGCCCCATTCTTATCCAAGGTAGGTATACTGGATAGTTCTACACTTGTTTTAACTCAATAACCTGCCCTTTAAAAATTCTTAACTATGTGTGTTGCTTGTGAACTTACTAGGGTTCTAATTGCTCATATGGGTTGAGCAGAGATACATATCTAACTCTCCTATTCAAGCACGAATCAAAATTGATGGAGAATCAGAGTAAACAATGCTGTGCTATTGTCATTCAGTCGATTCAGTAGTGTCCACCTTTTTGTGATTCCATCTGGAATTTTCTTGGCAAAGATACTGTGGTGATTTACCATTTCCTTATTATAAAGATCACTGTGATTAGTACAAGTATATTGCATGGATAATGCCCTGGCTCCTCTCTAGATCAAATTTAGTTATAATTATAGCTGCTACAACAACAACTTTTTACACTTAAAAAACAAAAAAACCAAGACTCCTTAGAACTATAATATTAGGGGAAAAGAGTAGAGATTTGGGATGCTTTACATAAAGTAGAAGGAAAGATTAAGAGAAGCAAAGAAAGAAAGAATACACAGAGACATTACCTAAGTGTATTACATATAGTCATTACAATATGTTTGCTGACCCCCATTTTAGCCTGAAATACCTTGGTTCAGAGCTCCTTTTAGGTCAAGTTGACTGATGATATGCTTTCTGAGTATACAGTCTAGGAAAGCACTATTCATAAATATGATACTTGAACCACTGAAACAAAAATCATCATTCAAGTGCATTGCCTGCTGCATTTTTTTTTCTTGGAAAGTAGTTTAAAAGGGCTTTTGATTCTAGATGCATTATTATTTTCTAGATTACATGCAAACAGTTACATACTTTATCTTCAAGTTCTGGATTTTTGTGTTCTGATTCCTGAGTTTTTTTTTTTTTTAAATAACTTACATATAATAAAGGCTGTCACTGATAGTCTGATTTAGTGATATAAAATCTAGTAGCTATTAAGCCAGATTCCTGCCCCCTCCCTTCCTATTCAGCAATTTATTCATTTTTTCAGGCTAATAGGTGACCAGATTTGCAAGTCTTTGTGAAAAGAAGGAAAGGTTTACACAGAAGTATTGCAGAAAGAACAGGACTGGAAATCTGACTCAAACATATGATTTGAATCTGAGACCACAAGGCTCTATTTTCTGAATCCCAGATATAAAAGTAGGATTTTAGTAGCAATTCAATTCAGCAAGGATTTATTAAATATCTTGTTTGTGCCAGATTCTACCAGGCACTAGAATACCAAGACAAAAACAAAAACCCTTAGTCCTTGCCCTTATGGAACTTTCATTTCATTTCACACAAATAATACATATAAGTTTATATGCATACATATACATATACACATAGATACACATTATGTGCATATACATACATATACACATAGATTATATATATATTAATATGTATATATACATATGGATAGTACTCTTTATCATATTATTTACTTAAATATATGTATTTGCTATTACACTATGAATGTGATTACACTATCTTATTATATGCAAGTGACAATAAAAACTCAGAAGCCAAAACATTCTGGATGGGAGTTGAGATAGAGTATATATTTGTTCCCCAAAACTAAAAGCAGTGGGTGATGAATTTGAATGAGTATTTCTGTCTCACGGGTTTGAGTAGCATAAGTAAATGGAAGTATGGACATATTTTGTGTGTATATTTCTATGTTCCAAAGAAAAAAATTTGAAACACTAACACCTGTGGGAATTGTATTAAAGAAAAAGTTTAATGAAAGATGTTGTCCCTGAATTGAGCTTTGAAGGGAACTTCCAAAAGGTAATGGTGAAGGAGAATTTTCAGGACAAAGGGGACAACCTATGCTAAAGGGTCTAGGGGGTAGATAAATGTCACAGACGGAATTATTTTCAGCAGAAATCACTGGTTATTCTAATGTATTTTACAAAATGTCCCCTTTTGGTAGAATCTTTAGTGATCTGAATACTTACACTAGGTTTTAATAATCTTCAATTTTCATTTTCAAATTGGGATATAATCTGATTTTTGGCTAGAGCAAAAATATAGCTTTTTAAATCTTTGTACCAACTGCTGCATGCTCACAAACACATTGATCATCCAGAATGAAGGGCTGTGATCATCCAAGATATATTTGATAATATCTGATAGAAGTACCCTGCTTGCAAGTCCCTTGTTTAGGCTTTAGATATGAATTCTGGCACCAGATCAGCTTGAGTGCAGATGGGTTTGCATACCTCATCCTTCCCAACATGGAAATTCAGACTCGGGGTATGCTTTAAAAATCTCTGCACATTTGGAAAATGTTTGTGTCAGTGCCATGCCAAATTTTACTTGAGTTCATATCAGATACATGAGGATGATAAAGTGACTCCTGATTTCTCATATAATGAAACTCATCCAGGAGAATACTGGAAAGGGCATTGCTTCAAAGGCCACATTTTCTTTCATGTATTTTAAGCTACAGGCCACTTGAATTTGAAAACAGCCTGTTAAATTAGAACTCTTTTAGATGGAGTAGTAGTTGGTCTCTTTTCATCCATCTTGCACTGTATTTAGCTTTTTGTAAACTCTTTAAAAAACAATTCAAAATGTGTGCCCCTTTAAAAAATAAATATGAACAAATTTATAAATCATGTCAGATATTAGTGGTTGTTTGCATTCTTTCAATTTATGTCATCAATTTTTGATCTTGTAATTGAGGATATCTTTCTTGGGTAAGGTTAAAATGGAAGAGATTCATTATAGATGAAGAGATACTTATTTGTTCAAATTATTCGCTATTGTGAGGAATGCTTCAAGCCTTAGTTCGTTATAGGGCTTCGTCAGTGAGCCATAATCAACCTAGCAATATGTATTAGAAAAACTAAATGGATAAAAAGTTTGTGTCTCTAGACTATGACATTTATTGGATGCTTAGTTTATTGAGTCCTTAACTAAATATATCTGGTATAGTCACTGCAAATGCAAAGTGAGTTATCCTAGAACTAAATAGGAAGAAAAGTGGACTGGATTATGTTTAAGAAATTATGCAGTACTTTTAGCAATCTTTAGTGCACAGATCCATCTTCATAATATAAATGTTCTCCAAATGTTGATATAAATGTTTGCGAATCATAGACCATCATTGTCTTTAAAGAATCAAACTTGTATGTGATCCACTGGACAATGAGAAAATATTCATGTTGCTTTCCAGTGAGCTTAGCATATTTCTAATATTCAAGAAGTAGCTTATGGAATTATCTTTGAATAAATGTAAAAAAAGACTCCCTGCCATATAGTGAGAACAAAGGCTTATGGAAGAACAGTCAGAATGATACCCTTTAAATGTTTAGAGAATTCACATGAATGGCTGTATTAATCATCTGTGGAGGAGAGGGAGGAGAAGGGATGGCTCCATACTGATATTTGTTGAATTGACCTAAACCATGGAGATCAGATTCGTTGAAATATTAAAAGGTGGAATAGATGAAATACTGAGAAAATTTCATTTAAATGTTTGTATACAAAAGGGAACTTTTCTCCTGTCCTATGGAAAATTATGAAGTAATATTGTCTTGTTCCTGAGGTCCTTTTCCTTTATTCTATTTCCTTTTGCGGTTTGCTCCTTTCTCCATTGCTGCCTCAGTGTGAATATACATCTGTTTCTCCTAAGAGCAATAGATGCTCTCCAATCCTTCATTTACCCACAAGTGTAGGTGATGGATAACTAGGCTTCCCAGGAATATTTGCATTTTGTCATGGATCTAAGAAATTTTTTTTTAAGTTTTGAGGGCTTTGATTTTTGATACCTCCATAATTTCTTCTTTTCTTGCATCATTACCCCTTACCCTTTTTTTTTAATCAATGAAGGATTGTCAAGCACAGCAATCACTTGTGACATGCAGAGGGTAAAACCTTTAGCTAAAAGGATAACATTCTAATAGTTGGATTTCAGGCATCAGCCTCTATTCTTGGGGGGAAACTTTTGATTTTGGGAGTTGAGGTTTTTTTTTGGAGGGGGGAGGATTGAGAGGACGATCAAGGTCAAGAAATCCCTGGATCTTTCAGATGCCACTTAAGATCATCAGCTATTTTGTTTAGTCTTTTCTCTTGATCATGTAAATACATAATAATGATCTTAAAAAAAGTTACATGGTCTGGTAGGTTAGTAAGAAGAGTAAAATATCTTAAAGCCAGAAATAATTACCCAAAGCCAGATTTGAAACTCAGAACATCTAACTTTAGCTCACAGTACTTCCCAAAGATAAGGTATAAGTATTAATATTCCAGAAATGTACATTACACTTAACTTTTTAGAAAAATCATTGATTGCAAAAAGCTGTATGCTTTTTAAAAAGTGCATGTTTCTTATGATTAAAAAGAAAAAATAGATTAATACCAGCAAAGCAACATGTTCTGGTTAATGAAGTTCTGACTTCAGAGACTGGTGAGTTGGGTTCTGTTCTTAGCTCTGTGGGAGTGGCTTTGTGGGTGGCCTTGCTTATGTCTGGCAGTCCCTCTGTGCCTTAGTTTCTCCATCTGTTTTAACTGCAAAGATTGTAAAATGCTTGTAGATCATAGAATGGAATGTGCTATGTAAACAAAAAGCAAATGTTGTTAAAATAAAACAGCGAATTAGTGATTCTTATTTCAAGTTGTTATTTTTAATGATTCCCAGAAATGCAAAATAATCAGAAATGATTACTAAAAAGGAATGAAAGAAATCATCTTGATAGTTTCTTTCAGAAATAGAATTTTTAGAATTTTTTTCTTGCAATAGTTACTGTTTGAGAAACATCATCTTACCTGTTTCCATGTCTATATATTTCTAAAACCTAGTATCATCATAATTGGTCTGCTTGTTAACTCTCTCAAGAATTCTAATCTCTTCCCCTACTGTTTTTTAGACAAACAAAAATTCTAATTATAAAATTCTCATTTTTTATTTATAATGCTCTTTTAAAATTCATTGCAGTAACAATATTAGCATTAACTCTTGGGCAAGAAATGGAAAGTTGTGTGTGTGGGGGGGTTATATACCCTGTTTCCTAATCAGTGTTAACAAATGATTTAAATATTAGAGAAAAAAAGTTATTCCTTTGAATTAAATGGCATTATTCAAGATCATAAGCAATTTTACTTAGAAGGAATGCCTTATCCCAGACAGAAGGAATGGCTTAGAATTCATACCTGGAACTACAATTAAACCTAACTGTAGGTTCTGTTTTTCCATTCCTAATAATAGTATTAAGTAGCATTCCTTTGCATCCCAAAACATCATTAAAATCAACCGAACTTTACTGATTTACTATGTCATTTCAGACTGGAAGAGACAATGGACCAGTCCTTGTCCAGCCCTGTGATACCAGATAAATTAGGACTGGACTCCAGAGGTGGAGTCAAAGGCAAAGTTCATCAGAACATTTTGTTCTGTGTACTTTCAGTGATTATTGCATAGTTATAGATACAAAGGAGTACTTCCTGAATGCTAGCCTTGTACAAAGCATTTTGAGACATGGTAGTGTTATATGAATAGCAGTTCCTTGCAAAAATTGATGATGATGATGATGATGCTAGCTTGGTACCAGTAGAATGTGATTTTTAAGTTTTTTTTTTTTTTTTCCACTAAAGGTAAAATATTACCCTGAACCAACCATTGGCTAGGTCGCTCTGCAATCAACAACATGTATTTGAAGAAATGAGAATGGGGGTAAATCTTTGGCTAGGGAATACAATTTTCTTTTATGTTAAGCTAATTATCTGATCCATATGGGGATCCAATTCCAGTATGGTCATATTAGGAACCAGCTGAACTAACCAGACTAGATCTGGAAGAAGTTGGCTTTAGGCAAATAGAATGAGACTAGAGCAGGTGTTCTAAAAAAGTTCCTAACCTCTCTTGTGTCATGGATCCATTTGCAAGTTAATAAAGACTATGGATCTCTTCTCAAAATAAGTTTTTTCAACGTATAAGATAAAATATGGAGAATTACAGAGGAAACCAGTGAAATAGTTATCAATAGATTATTTTTTTTTTTTTTAAGTTCACAGATTCTAGGTTAAGAACCTCTGGATTGGAGAGTAGTTTTTAAAAAAAATAACAAACTCCCCAATTACACTTGCACACACCCTCACACCCTAAAACTATTCTTGATAAATTCTCTTTTATATTTCACTTCATCAAATCTCCAGTCATAAGAATCAAGAGAACAATTGTCTCTTTCTAATAAGCTTGAGAATCCTGATTTTTAAGAGGAAGGGTGTGCTGGGAAATATTAAGCAACCTGCTATTTGTTTGCTGGGAAAACAAAACAAAACAAAAAGATGTTTACAACATACACTTTGGAGTTTAATTTACACTATTAAGATTTTCCTCATCACTCCCTTAAATCTAGTCAATCAACAAAAGAATAAATCAAACCATGATTTGTAACATTATGGATTTCTGAGGTGTAAATTATTATGCTGAAAAGTTAGCAATGAGTTCTTCAGTCTGAGCTGACTCCAAAATCTTGGAGACTAAGAGCATGATCAGTTTTGAAAGAATTGAGGCTTGATCATTTACATGATTCAAGCTTCCTAAAAGGTATTCATTCACCTTTTAGTTCATCTCTTGAGATGAAAACAATTAATCTCTTAAGGATCTTTGGAAGAAGAAAAAAAGCAAGATAAAATTTTTTGAGATGAGATAATGATAACATTCAGGCTAATATGGAAATTTAATTGTGAAAAAACCTTTATTATGAAAGAGTAAATACCAGAAGGAAGATCTCAAAACCCAAAGTGGCCAATTAATTGCCTTTGGCATAAAGATCGATTTAAAAACTACTTGCGCTTGTTTTGTATATCAAAGAGTTAGGTTTATTATTATATCCCAGTTTCATTTGTATAAAGAAAGAGAAGAGAACGCAGTTTAGACTGACTCAGAGTTTGCTCACTACTACTATGGATAAGGAATAAAGTGTTAACAACATCCCCATCTTAGTCTTGCTCAGTTTGTGTGAAGACTACTGCAGTGTAATTTGGGGCATTTACAGACTGACCACAGATTTAGAGCTGGGAGAGATCTTGGAAGATCTATTCCCTTCACTTTATGGAGGAGACAGGTAAAGACCAGAGAAGTTGTCTCTTACTTCAGTTCGCACCAGTAATAATAAGTGACAGAACCAGAATTTGAATGCAGTTCCTTTGATTCCAAATCCAGAGTTTTTTGTACTGCATCACAAGCAGAGAAGGATGTGGATCGTGATATCCTGGCAGGAGAGCAAAAGGAGAGATGACAATCTGGGAGAAGCTAATAGTACAGCTGGGCCAAGGGCCAGGCAATCAGCTAACACATGGGCAGAGAAACTGTTTGGGGATGAGGCAACCCAGTGCCAGCTGGATTCTGACGAATAGGAATGTGACAGAGTAGCTCTTTGACAAGAATAGAGAAAACACTTCCAGTGGGGATCTGTCTCCATTTGTTGTTGAGTCTCCTGTGGAGGGCAGGATATTCAAAGCGACAATATATGTTAAGTTTTAAACGGTAGCTATCCCTTAAAATCCTGACTTAGAGTAGTGGTGCTCATCTCCAGCAGGCTTTGTAACCCTGAGGTTTCCATATTTTTTAGGGCAGATGATGATTGTAATTCACTGCTCTTAGCCAGATATTTAGATGCAGGCAAAAAAACTAGTGGTTCCTAATGGCACATGTAATTGGAATCATCTGGAGTGAATGACAGCATTAGGAGGTGTCTGAGAGATGGGTAAGGCATTGTGCCTCATGCTAGCATTTGGAAGATGGGGGGGGGATAGAGAAAGTGAAAAGTCTTACTTCAGTACAGTGATTTTTTTTTTCTTCTTCAGGCTTTATCCAGGGCCAGTCTTATTATGTATCATGGGGTTTGGATTTGGAAAGGGCCTTAAAAATCATATTGTTCAGTCCTGCAGTTAAACAGATGAGGAAACTGAGACTTGAAAAGGTAATTTCCCATGTGGCACAATCCATTTGATTAAAACTGAAATCCCTGAACTCTTCAACACTTTATAAAATCAGATGTAGAAGGCCATTTTTAAAAAGCAACATGTTGAACTTAGTTGCAGGAATGATATGAATTCAAATCTTATCTATGGCAAATTAATTTTGCGACTGTGCACAAGCCTTTGATATTCATTTTCTTTATAAACTGAGAAAATAGCAGTATTACCTACCACACAGGATTGTTATGAGGAATAGGTGAGATAAAATCTGCAAAGCATAGTAGCATTTAGAAAAATGTCTACTATTATTATATAGTAGAATATGGGAAGACAGGGCTTCTTTACCTAAAACAATCAGCTGATGAAAAAATGAAGCTATAATTTTTTCATGACTTAGATTTGTCCTCTAGCAACAATGTAGAAAGTGTGCCAGACAGAACTTGTTTTCCTAACTATACCATGTTCTGGGAGGAGATGGTGACCTTGGGACTGATATAGAGACAGAATTTGGCAAAGCTCAGGAAATCACACTTTTCCACTGAAATGATTCTTATATTACCTGTTCTAGCAAATGTACAGTAAGATGTTGGAGTACAAGTATAGGGAATGTTATAGCATATCTAAAGTGAACAACTTTGGGGCTTGAGAATTCTATACTGGAATACACACATGCACCCATATGTGCATTTGTGTGTGTGTGTGTGTGTGTGTGTGTGTGTGTGTGGTGTGTGTAGAACTCTGACCCTGGAGTTAAGAGCTGAGTTCACATCTCACATCAGACACATTAGCTGTGTGATCTTGGGCAAGTCACTTAACCCTGTTTGCCTCAGTTTCCTCATCTGTAAAATAAGCTGGAGATTGACATAATAAACCACTCTAGTTATTGCTTGTCACGATCTTGAAGAGGACCATTGCCTCAGGGAGGTGATGCCATGACATGAGGACCATAAGCAGGATAAGATACCAGACATTAAGGTCCTTTCTTGATCCAAACTGCCAAGAATTCCAACTCTGCTGTAAAGAGCACAACTCCACTGGGCTGGCCACATTGCTTGAATGCCAAATGTATCCTTACCAAAAGGATTATTTTATGGAGGTCTCACACAGGGCCATCACTCACAAGGTGGTCAGAAAAGGCGATATAAGGACACTCTCAAGGTCTCCTTTAGGAACTTTAGAATTGGTTGTAGGGCATGGGAGACTGGCATAGGACCACCTAGTATGGCGTTCCCACGTCAGAGAAAATGCTGTGCTCTATGAGCAAAGCAGAAATGAATTAACTCCTAAGAAATTTGAGATGTGCAAAGTTAGAGAGTCCAGATGTCCGACCTGTGGAAGAGCATTCTGAGCTTATATTAGTCTGATCAGTCATAGTTGGACCCTCTGTAACTCACCTCTAACATAATGATGTCATTGTGGTTCTCTTGGAGAATGAAGACCACACCCACTACCACCACCACTGCCATGACCTGCAAATGGGTTGAATTTAACTGACATATTGGTTACTGCCATCTAAGGAAAACTTTTCAGAACTTAGTAGTAGCACAGAGTAATATCACCTTATTGAACTGTTTAGTGTCTATTTTATGTACACATGTATTTATCTATATATCTTTTAATTTGTTTTTATTCATTTGTTTATTAATTAGATGTGCATTTTATAATTCTAGTATATTCAAGTTTCACTTTCAGTGAAAAAGAGCATTAGGCAATTGTCATATGTTAAATAACTTAGGTCCCACTATTTTCATCTGTAAATGAAGGGAGAATATACTAAAGTAGGGTTTCTTAAACGTTCTTTACTCTTGACTTCTTTTCACCTTTTTTCCCCCAATAAATAGTAGTTTATTTTTTAAATACAATGCAAATATAATTTTTACCATTCACCTTTGAAAAATATTGTGTTGCAAATTTTTCTCCCTCTTCCTCCCACTCTCCCTTCCCTAGACATCCAGCAATCCAATACAGGTTCTCATATAATCATCATGATGCACACACACAAAAAAATGAGATCAAAAGGGACATGAGAAAGGAAAAAAACAACCATAACAAAAAGGTGAAAATACTATGCTTTGATCTACATTTAGTCTTCACAGTTCTCTTTCTCGATGTGTATAGTTCTTTCCATCACACATCTATTGGAATTGCCTTGAATCACCACATTCTTAAAAAAAGCCAAGTGCATCACAGTTGATCATCACATAATCTTGTTACCCTGTACAATGTTTTGGTTCTACTCACTTGACTTAGCATCAATTCATGTCTTTGCAGGCTTTCCTGAAATCAGCCTGCTTATCATTTCTAATAGAACAGTAAAATGCCATTACATTCATGTGCCATATCTTATTCAGTCATTCCCCAGTTAATGGGAATTAATTAATTCCCCATTCAATTTCCAGTTTCTTGCCATCACAAAAAGAGCTGCTATAAACCTTTTGCATGTCACCTGAGAAATTTTTACATGACCCAAGGCATATAAGTTTATAAAATACATATATAAAGCAAATATTTAGTGATAACAAATCATAATTTCATGAATCCCCATGACTCAGTTGCAAGAACCCATATCGGGTTACAACCCACAGTTTAAGAAGCTGGGGTTTGGACCTCCTATGAAGTTCAACTCCAGGTCTTTGTTCCTATGGAAATTATTTCCAAAATCAGATGGTTTGTATATTATTTCCTCCAAAAACTGATGTTGCTTTTCTCAGATGGGAGAGATTGGGAGAAAGTGGTTTTGAGAGGTAAAAGTAATTAGCAAAGTTTGTGTTGCTACAGATCTTTTCAGAATTTGTCCCTATTAGAAGACTTTCTATTTGCCCAAGATACTTACTCAAACTTAGCTCAATTCTCCTGAATGAAGCACAGAAGACTGGCCTGTCTTCAGCTGTTGTGTTCCAGCTGCCAGCAACCATTGCACATTGTTTAAAACCTGGTCTCTCTGCTTCCCTAAAAACAGCAGTCTTCAGGATTGTAATAAACAACACACGGGTCTATCATTATCCCCTTTTCTTTGAAGATGATGTTGTTGATAATGGAAAACATACAAATTTAACTGAAAAGACAAATGTGACAGTCAATTTCTCCCACAATGACAGCCGGCACAACAGTCATTTGAATTCTGTCTCTCTTTGCTTCTCTGCCCCTTTCTTACCATCTAGGAAATATTTTTAGCCCAAATAGGGCCAATTAATGCTGCCAGCTACATTGTATTTTGTGCTTATAAAATGATATGCATTTTCCTGCTGTATTTTGCATCTTTCTTTTGGAACTCCTGATTCAAAAGTACATCACTCTATAGATCCTTCCCAGACTCAGGAATAAGGTAGAAATGGCATTATTGCTGATAGCTAGTAGTTAATGGCATCCTCACAACTGTTAAGTTCTTTAGAGACTAACTCTTGAAATGGACAATGTCTTCAGAGCACACTATTTGATGGCTTCTGTTTCAAAGAAACATTCTTTTGGACTCTTTTCTTTTTATAACTGTGAGTCAGGTTGCCTTCCACATCTGTGCCTCTTAGAATCTCCTATTTTATTTTATTAAAAAAAAAAAAACTAACCCTATAATTGCATCAGTATTCTCATAGTGACTTCTTATACCAATTTAGGTCAGCATTTTCTCTGGAACTCCTCCTTGACTTCGAGTTTTCTAGGGATCTGAGAGTTTGCATGACTTGCTCAGGATCATACAGCCACTTTGTGCCAGAGATGAGACTTGAATCTCGGCCTTTCCATTCTCTGAGGCTGATTCTCCATTTATTATTTCAAGATGTCACATCCTTAGAATTGCTAGCTTCTTTTAAATTATAGCTCAGAAGCCACCTCCTACAAAAAGACTTTTTTCCTCATCTCAGCCCCACTCCTCCCCAGTCATTAACACTATTATTAATTGAAATTACTTTGTTTATACTTTGCATTTATAGGGTCATGAGATCATGAGGAATGCTTTCTTTTTCCATTCTCCACCCCTCCATGTAAGTTCCTTAAGGACAAGAATTGTGTTTTTGTTTTTGTGTTCCTAGTAACCTGCAAATAAATAGTAGACTCTTAATAAATGTTTATGGAATTTGAAATGGACCTGGGAGGGTGGAGAGATCTTGAGGGATGTCTAACCTTAAGGATGGGAGGAGAGAGCTGGAGAGGCAATTGGATTTGCATTTGCTTGGCACATGGTGGATACTCATTAAATAACTGATGAATGACTGATTATTCTCTTCAGTTTTTGACCTGTCCTGTAACTTCCTTGGGTGGAGTGAGGATAAAGCCCAAACAATTACATAGGACTGATCAGACTTTGACTTCTGGAGTCTAATCACTGATTAAAAAATAGGTGTGTATTTTGTTACAGGTGAGCAGGACTGTTGTAGGGACCCAAGCACAGGCTGTGGAGAAGGACAACCTAGGTTTGAAAGCTGACACTACCAGTCACTTCTTGCATTGCTTTAGGTCAGCCTCTTAATTTCTGTAGATCTCTTTGTCCTCATTAGTAAGATGGAGTTGGACTAGATGACACTTGAGTTTGAAGACTAGGATTTGATCATCCTAAAACTGCACTGTCTCATTTAGAAAGTATAAACTGAAGTCAACAAATCATCAGTACTAGTCTAGTCTAGGCTTCTATAACAGGTGGACCAGCATTGGGTATAGGGACCCTTTCCCAGTAAGGAGTCCCTCAACTCTGGACATATATAACTATCAGATTCCATCCTTGAAAGACCCTAATCTTTTAAAGCTTATTTTCATTATCTCTGTTCTCTTTATACTCTCACCCTAGGACTATGACGAAAAATCACTTACAACTTAAATCTGTATTATGTCTGTTCTTCCTCAAAAGAGAATAGAAAGATATATAATGTAGAGGAGAGATGAGGTATGGAACAATTACCTATTTTCTCTACTACAAAAGAAATTTTCAGAGCATCAATGATTTATAAATGTGCATTCACAGACTTACATTCTCTAGCTCATTTTATAGATGGGGAATTTGAAACAAACAGGACTAAGTTACTTACTAAGTTTCATAGAAGTAGGGAGTATCTGAGGCCAGATCTGAACTCAGGAAGATGAGTCTTCATGATTCCAGGACCAGCATTTTATCTGCTCTACAACCTAGTTCCTTTAAAGATGACTAATAGATGACTCTTTCTAGCTTAGTGTTACATGCTCTTTGACACAGGCATTTCTTGTCATCATCATAGAATCAAAAGACAAAAAAGGGAATTGCTTTGTCATCCATAAATGCAAGTCCTTTAGCAAAAGAATTGACCAGGAAAGCACAGATCTTCTGGTTAACTCCATCACATTAATAAATCTAGCATTTGAGCTGTTAATGGCAGCATAATATATACAGCTGCATCAGAAAGACTGGATCTAATCTCTTCTCAAGTGTCTGTTAGTTGGGTAACCCTAGAGCAATCACTTAATTTCTTCTAACACATTTCTTCATGTGTAAAATGGAAAAAGCAAAGCACTTATTTTACATAGTCATTGTCAGGGTTAGATGAGAAACTGTGGGTAAAACACTTGGCAGAGTTTAAAGCACTAGATAGACTTATAGATTTATAGCCAGAAAGAACCTTCAAGTTCATTTATTCTAGGATTCTTAAATTTGTTTGTGCCATGTCTTCTGGGTGAGTCCTGTGGACCCTTCTCGGAAGAATATCTTTAAATGCATAAATGAGATGGGAAACCAATTTGTTAAACATGTACACACATGTGCATATGTAGTTACCATTTTTTAAAGTTCCCAGTTCCCAGTTTAAGAATCTCTGAGCCAATCCATCTTATTTTACAGATGAAAACTAAATACTCGTTGCTTTTATTAAACCCAATCCCTGTCTTCAGAAAACTTATAGTTTACTAAGGGGATAAGACAGAAACATATATAGCTCTGATATCTAAGACCTAGATAATAAATGATGATGTTGCTAAGTGCTTGTAATATTGTTTTTGTATTGTATCTTTCACATGTGTGTGTTTCTATGATTGAGGCAGGGTAGGATTGAAGACTAGGCTGTTCTTTTCACCCTGGAGGTATGTTGGAGAAAGGGACAATCTCTCAGGAAGTTCTCAAGGAAATAAGTCTAGACAGATTGTTTATAGTCTGGGAAATAACCCAAATGTCTGTCAGGGATTTCTTAGGATGGTGATTGGGGAACAAAGACCACGACAATGTAACCAATATCAAGTTTTTTTGGGTGTAGGGCAGCTAGAGTATAAAAGAATGACATCATCATCTGTTCTCACTTGTAACTTTCCCCTTAATTAAAAAAAAAAAGTCAGAAATTGATTATCTCTTTTCCACCAAGCAAGACAGCAGCACATCATCCTCATTTTGTAAGGAATGTGTTTTTTGTAGTATCCCTCTCTCTCTGAATACTGAACAATGGTTGCCTTTCATGTTTATTCCATATTTTACTGCTTCATTATAAATACAGAAACCATATTTTCTGAACCTAAGATGAGGAAACGTGTCCTGACAAAAAATTCATTTTCCCAAAATCTTTTTTAAAGGCACATTTTTTTCCTGGTAAGAAAAATTCTGGAAAATCAGAGAAGTAATAATAATAATTTACATTTGAATAGTGAATTAAGACTTACCTGTTTTTATATTTGTTATATTTTGTTCTTTACAACAGTCAATTTTCAGATAAAGAAACTGAGACTTAGAGATGTACACAGCTGGTAAATACCTACTAGACAAGAGTCCTGCACTAAGCTTTGGGGCAGAGATATGAAGGAGGCAGAAATGAATAATGAATAAACTTGAGTAAACAACTCTGAACTGGGAATATCTATATTCACATCTCATTTCAATTATTTTACTAGCCTGGCCATATCATGTCACCTCTTTCTGTCATTTTATTACCTGCAAAATGGGATTAATGATATTTTCAGGCAGGATTTTAGTGTCAATCTTCTGAGATTCCAGGTCTCTAGACCTGGTCACCTAGGTCACCATCTCACCAGGCTGCCTGAATATAATAGTAGCTGACATTTATTATTATTTTTCAGTCATTTACTCTTGTCTAACTCCTCATGACCCTATTTAGGGTTTTCTTGGCAATGATATTAGAATGGTTTGCCATTTCCTTCTCTAGCTCATTTTATAGATGGGGAAACTGAGGCAAACAGGGTGAAGTGGCTTGTCCAAGGACACAGCAAATAAGGGTCTGAGATCATATTTGAACTCAGATTTTCCTGATTCCAGAACAGGTGATCAATCCACTATGTCACTAGCTGCCCTGGCATTTATATTACATAATTCTTTAAGGCTTTACATATTTTACTATTTCATTTGATTCAAATACAAACCAAGCAAACTCTCACAAGTCTACCATAAATGATTGTTCTGTGGGATTTGTTATAATTGAATTTGACCTTGAAGGACAGTCCTAAAAATCATAGAACTGGAGGACTTGAGAGAACATTTAATCTTAGATGACAAGCCAGAAAGACTGGTGCCATTAACAGAGAAGTTGAGAAAGACAGCTAATCTGGGGGAAAATGATTTCAGTTTTACATCTGTTGGATTTCAGGTGAAGGAGGAATATATAAATAAAAGCTTCTCTTAGGCAATTGGAAATGAATTAGAGGCAGATAGGAAGAGCAGAATTCTTAGCACTTCCTCCATTGAATAAGGGCATCCATCCAGATTAGTCATCTCTTTATTTCTCAACAGGTTGCACTCTTTTGGACTTTTCCATCTCATCTCTATGGATACCTAGGGTTCCATTTCTGCTTTCTCTGGTGTGTTGACTTCCCCCATTAGATTGTAAGCTCCTCAAGGGCAGGATTTTATTTATTTATTTTTTATTTGTATTGCAGGCCTGCTATACAATAGGTGCTTAAATAAATATTGATTAGTTTTAGTTAATCTGGATCTATATCCAAGGAGTTCAATTTAAATTGGCTTAATAATTAGAATTATACAAATAAAGGCAACTTCAGGTATAATGTGGGTAAACTGTTAGAATTGATGTGAGAAAGACCTGTATTTGAATCTCAGATTCTTGTTAGTGGCAAATCTCTGTATGCCTCAATTTCCTCCATGTACAATTAGTGGTTGGACTAAGGTTCCTTCTAGTTTTAAATCTATGATCTCATAATCCTAGTGACCCTAGGCAAACCATTAACCTTTCTGTGTCTCAGTTTCTTGATGTGTTAAATGAGAGCATTAGACATGATGGTCTCTAAGACCTCTTTCAGATCTAAATCCTATGAATAATAAACTGAGCAATAGAAGAGACTTTAGAATCCATCTAAACCAACCTCTAAATTTTACAGAATAGGAAACTGAAATGCAGGGGGTTAAATGATTTATTGGAGGTCATAGAGTGATCTGTGGCAGAAGAATGAGTACAACTCAAACTGTCTGACTCCCATTAAGTCTATACCACCCTCTGCGTTCAGTGTATTATCCCAGTCACCTGGGTATAAATGTAATTTTGTTGTTGTTGTAGTTATTTTGGTTGGTACAGGGAAGTGCTGGAGAAGAAATTGCCTTTGATTAGATTGTTTGTAATGGCATGGAGGTTGGTAAAAGATATATGTGTGTAGTGTCTTTGTTATCTGGTGTTTCCAGGGCATCTGGTGTCCCAATGTGGATGTTATTGGAGAGCTGAGTACTGTTGAATGCCCTTTATAACACGAGCCCACCATCCCAGAGTCAGCTTTTTTTTTTTCTTTTTTGAACTTTGCAAGCCATAAAAAGTCCTCGGCAGAAAAAAAAATCCTATTATTACTGCCAGAACTGTGCCTAAAGGATTCCTCAGCTTGTGGCAAGTTTCTTTCTAACATACCTGGCAGCTTGCCTTCCATTCTCAGGCTGTCAGTCTTTTATCCTAGGGGCTGGGAGCATTTTTAAATGTCTTCCTTTTAGTAACTGTAGACTTAAAATCAAATGAGATATTTGTAAAAGCCCTTAGGACACTACCTTTGGCACAGTCTGCACTATACTAATGGATATTTTTTTCTCCTTCCCTCTGATAATTATGTAGCTGCATTTTAAGCATCTTCCCTCCTCCATTTATAGATTTAGAGATTGGGTTTCTTCCTTCACTCTCTTTGCTAATCCTTCAGTCAACATATCTATCCTCATCATTGCTGCTGGTTTGCTATTCTAATTTTCTTGGGTTGTGCTTTCCCTCCCTCATTAACTATCCCTTTTCCCCCAAGAGAAGCAGAAAGAAGGGTGGCCTGGGCATCAGGTAGCCAGCTTTATGTCTTCATCATTATCTCTGTTTCCTTGGACAACACAATCCTTTTTTTTTTTTTTTTTTTTTTTTTTTTTTT
>JAJPUD010001109.1:189242-216711 GCA_023553655.1 Myrmecobius fasciatus
TTTTTTTTTTTTTTTTTTTTTTTTTTTTTGCCTTGGTTTCACCTTATGTAAAGTGCAAATACACCAGTCATTCATGAGTAATTTTGTAAGGACATTTGCTCTGCAGTCAGAGCACTTGAACTCACATTTTTGCCTCTAGGCTTTATTACAGTGTCCATTTACTCTCTTGGGCCTCAGTTTCTTCATCTGAAAAATGAGAGGCATTGAATACTAAAGTCTTTTCCAATGCTAAATCCATGAACCTGAGGAAGTATTAAATGGGATAAAACATGGAAATTGTTTTTGTAACATTCTCCCAACTCCATGGAAGCTTTATGTAAATATTAGTTACTATTATCATCATTGTTTTTAACATATTCACATACACACATACAGACACATGTATGTCAGTAAAATTTTACTTTTTTATATTTGGCAGAAATCAATCAATCAACAAGTACTAATATGTGTCTACCATGTGTGAGGTATAATGCTATGTAATTTAGCTACAAAGAAAAAAAAAAGAGCAAATCCTTTTCTTGAAGAGGATGGAGTGGGGGAGGTACTAAATGACAAAATTTGGTCATTTTTATGTGATTTAAGCTCTGACTCCTCTCCAAAGCCTAACTACTTTATCAATTACAGATCCAAACTGAGAGACAACTGGGTTTTTGTGTTTGGATGCCAAATATAGGATTTTGTTTATCTCTTGTCAGCAAGTATTCCTTCCCCAACCAAGGCCATTCATGACTATTTTCAAAATAGTGCTAAATATGAGGCAAATTTGATTCTCCTTTTTTAGACTTTTTCCTCCATTGTAAAATGAGAGATTTGTCCTACATGGTTCCTATTGGGACCTTATATCTAACAATTAGATGAATCTCTGAGGTTTGACTCTTCATCTTTCCTTGCCATGCTTAGGAATTTAAGTTGTATGGATGTACCCAAACGCCTCAATATTTTTTTAATGAAGGAGGGCATTCATAAGATTTTGCTCAATGATTGTTAGATATTGATTATGGATATTGAGTATGTATAACATATTCTTCTAAGAACTATGAAAGATGAAAAGATAAAACAAAAGTCCTTTGTCAAGGATTTTAAATAGATATATCCATGAATAATGCTTAACTTTCCTTTTAGCCAAAGGTTTCAATATGTCTCTTGGGAATCAGGGAGGTGTGGTGGATAGAGAATCAGTTTCAGAATCAGTAAGCAATACCTGGGTTCGAATCTCTCCTCTAAAACTGAGTGACTTTGGGCAGTTCACTTAACTTCTCAGTATCCTTATGCAATTCTCAGACAATAAATGGTAGAGCAGATGACTGCATTGGTAGAGAAAGTTTCTCATTTAGGAATACCTAAATAGGGATACCAAAGGTTTAGTTTCCTACTCAGCCTTCAATATACTCATTTTTCAGTCTTGTTTACTTTTTGTGATCCCATTTGGGGTTTTCTTGGCAAAGACACTAGAATGGTTGGCCATTTCCTTCTCCAGGTATTTTTACACATGAGAAAACTGAGACAAATAGGATTAAGTGACTTGCCTACACTCACACAACTAATAAGTATCTGAGGATAGAATTGAATCCAGAAAAATGAATCTTCCTGACTGCAGAACTTTCTGTCCACTTTACCACCTGGCTGCTCCTGTCACTCTTTAAGAGTACTATGTCATGTCCATGCTGAATTTTAAGTTAGAAAATGCTTGAAAGCTAAAAAGCTTGAAAGGGGTCTCTAAGGAGTTGATATAGCAGGTGTTAGAATCTTGGAGGTCCTTTTATAAACAGCCAAGAAGCAATAGGGTGCCATCAGCCATAGCAAAAACCGAATACCACTCGGTTCAACAAACTTTTATTTGTCTTTTATTGGCAGCCTTCAAATACCAGAGAATAATTCCTTTTATTTATTTATTTTTTTAAATTGGGGGCAGGATAGTGGAGGAAGGGAAGCACAACCCCTTGGTGAAATAACATCTAATTTCCAGAAATACCAACAAAAGGGTCCCTGGGCATACCATCCAAAGCACACTCATCCTGAAGAAAAGGGGCATAAGAGGAAATCTGCAGCTTCTGGGTGTTCCAATAGAAAATGTGTCCGATTTGATGAGAGTGATGAAAATATGGTCTCAATCTCTCCAAATCCCTCAAAGTCAGCTATCATATTATTTATTGTGGAAGGGAGCATGAATTATGAGTCCAGAGGAGAGAACTCCAGTGAAGTGGCTGGCCTTGGCGCTTTCCTTCGGCTGAGACACAGACCAAGGCTGCCAGAGAGCTGGGAGCCATGGCATGCACTTGTTTTCACATGGGGCTTTAGAAAGTTCATGCCAAGTAGCTTCTCTCATTCATCACTCTCTGCTCCATGACTTTTTTTTCCCTTCATGTGCTCAGACCTGCAGGACTGAAGTGAAGGTGAAATAACACCTTGCTGGAAGCCCTTGTCAGTGGTTTCTGAGGTGTGGGAATAGTTCCCCAATTGAGAAAACATTTGGTTTGCCTCAGGCAACTGGATTTAGGAGAGTACATTTCTCTTATATGCCTAGGGATGTGGGACTACATTTCCCCTGGAAGCTGAAAGGTATGTGTCTGTAGCCCCCACAGAGTAGTTATTCATTAAGTAAATCAATGGGTGACAGTAATATTTAAAAATGAGCATAATTCTATTGTTCTAATAGAGAACATTTTGTAATGCTTCCTTTATGTAACTCCCTTGTCATAGTATGTATTATGGTTATTTGCAGATATATCCATATTTGCATGGGTGTATCTATAGATTTGTGTATGTATATATCTTTATTTTTATAATGTATGTATGTATCTGTGCATCCATCTATTTATATATCCATCTCTATGCATCTATTTATGCTTTCATTTATCTATCCATGCATCTATCTACCTATGCATCTACTTATGCTTTCATTTATTTATCTATGCATCTATCTACCTGTGCACCTATCTACTCTTTCATTTATCTATTTATGCATCTATCTATGCTTTCATATATCTAGCCATGCATTTATCTATGCATCTATTTATGTTTTCATTTATCTATACATGCATTTATCTATGCTTTCATTTATCTATCTAAGCATCTGTCTACCTCTGACTCTATGCTTTCATTTATCTATTTATGTATCTCTCTGTGGTTTCATTTATCTAACTATGCATTTATCTACCTATACATCCATTTGTGTTTTTATTTATTTATCTATGCATCTATCCATGATTTCATTTATCTAGCCATGCATCTGTCTACCTATACATCTATTTATGTTTCATTTATCTACCTATGCATCCATGCATCTATCTATAAATATTGCATTTATCATCTAGCTAATGTTCTTATTGTCTTCTCCAATAGACTATAAACTCCTTATAAGTAAATAATTATTTCATTCATTGTGTTTGTATGTATAATTTCTAGCACAGTCCCTGGAAATCAATCAAAAAACCTTAATTAAGCACCTTTATATGCCAGGCTTTGTGTTAAATGCTAAGGATACAATAAAAGGCAAAGAGTCCTTATTCTAGAGGAACTAAAATTAAATGGAGGAGATGCAAAAAAGCCCATGTGCATGCAAAAATAAAAAATATGTACAGACAAGGTAGAGATAAATTGGAAATAATCAATAGTGGGCATTTAGTAGTCACTTAATAAATGCCTGTTGACTGATTATATATGCATTGGGGAAGTAGTGTGTCATAGTGGGATGGCATGTTGGATTCAGAGTTAGGAAGAACTAGGTTAAAATTCTGACTGATATGTAGCAGCTATGTGACCAGAGGCATGTTGCTTAACTCTGAATCTAGTTTTCCTCATCTGAGAAATGGGATTCATCATAGCTGAATTATCTATCTCATAGCTTTTTTGTAAGGCTCATGTAAGGTAATATATGAAAATGATTCTCTAAATGTTCAAATTCTATATAAGTATCAATCATTACTATTATTAAGTATTATTTTGCTAGCTAAAAGAGGGCAGGTATCCTAAACTTTCATTGTCTTCCAACTTGACCTCTCTTTCCCTGTCTTTTATTCTCTCTCTCTTTCTCTTCCCCTTTCCATCTTCCTTTCTCCCCCTTTCTTAACCATGGGCTTATTTAAAGTAAAAAAAGAAAAAATAAATTAATTTGAAATTCAAGGGCACATGTGCCTGAACAGCCTTTGTATACACACATGCACACATGCAAACACATCCATCCATGCATGAACACATCCACAAACACACACATCCACATCCACACATAGTGAAACAGATGCACTCTTTCCTTCCTATTATCACAAGATAAAGCCTCTAAGTTTTATAGTTTTATTTTTCTCTTCATTGGAAGGAAGAAACCATCCTTATTCTTTCCCTGTACTAAATGGCAAAGTTAGGATGGGCCTGTTTTCTTGCCTTCTATAGGAGAAGGAGAAAACTGTATAATGGAGGCAATCCATACCCTTTCCCACACCAACAGAAGGTTTGGAGACAGAATAGACTTCTCCTTCCTTATGGATCCTCTAAAGAGTCAAGGAGAGGAGGTCAATGGAAGCTATCTCTTCTTTTTAAATGATGAAGTCCATTACCCAACCTATCATCCCAAAAGACCAAAGACCACTGGACTGAGATCAAGATCCCTGACTATGATTTGATTTATATTTAGGTGAATGTGGGAAAACATAAAAATCAGTTTTAGAGTTATAATAAACTGTAGGTCCAATATGCTGACAGGGTAATATGGATGGTCAAACAAAACTAAAATGAACTTACTGTAATAGTTCTTTTGGCAAGGCTTGAATTGATTTCCTTAAGAGGTCTAAGTTGGTAAAGAACCTAAGACTTAATTTTCTTCCCATCTCTAGAAATCTAAAGCAGGATCAGAATTAAAATATGTCGTTTTCTATTTTCTAACAGAAGAAATTCAATTCTCAGACTTTTTAGTGATTTAGCCCCTTTGCAAGCTAGACAGATCAAGCATTGTCAGAAGTGTTACACTGAGATTCTCTGAGAGAGGATAGTGTAGACAGCAAGAGAAGTGCCGTTCTCTGCTCTGCTTCCAACCTCTGAACACTAGTATTCAGGTCTAGAGGTTGCATTTTAGGAAAGATAATGACAAACCAGAGTATATCCATGGAAATATGAATGAGATATCTCAAGGAATGGAGACTATGTCATTTGATCTCAAAGGAACTCTTATTTAAGCTAGAGAAAAGAAACTGTGTTCCTTGTCTTCAAAGAACTGATGGGCTATCCTGGGGAAGAAGACTTTAATTTGTTCTACTGAGTCTAAGAGGGCAGAAATAGGGTGGGTGAGTTAGAAGTTGCTGAGAGGCAGATTTAAAATAAAATGGAAGGAAAACTTTCTTGCCGTCCTAAACTCCTGAATTATTAAAAATTTTTGAACAGGGAATTGATTGTTCTTAAAAGATAATAGATTGCATCTCATCAGAGATCTTCAGAAAGAAAGATGGATGACCCTTTGTTGGTTGTGTTGCAGAAGGTATTCCTAGATAAAGTGTAGTTTGAACTAGGTGTGCAATGAACTTACTCAAGCTGTTAATAATTCTGAGAACAAAACAACAACAACAAAAAAGGAAAAAGGAAGAATCAGAGCCTAATTCTAAAACATCATAGTAGATATAGAGGTTTATTACTGAGTGTTTAACAATTGGCTTTCGGGGGGGGGGAACAACACACTTTTAAGTTTAATCTGCATTAATATTTTTCTCCAATAAAAAAGATATTATTTTAAAAAAAGATTTATACGCTAGCTACAAGTATAATGTATAACTGCTAACTTTCAAAAGAATAACCATTGTGCAGATGTCAAGATGGTTAATTATATTGTTGATGATTTAACTTTTTGAGATAAATTAGTGTGTGTCCAAAAGACTAGCTTAGATGCTAAAATAATTATCATGTAATGTGATATGATAGTATATGATTATATTATTATGATGATTTTTTTGAATAAGTTTTTTCTATTACTTTCTTAAGTATAGACAATCAACACCATAGTAAATCAAGCCTTGATTTGTAGTATTTACTAATTTCTGAGGTAATAATAATACTCAAACTAGAAATTTAACAATCTGTTCTCTGGATCCAATTCAAACTGACTCCAATATGTTCCTGGTTAAATCCTTTCTGTTCAAAATCATAGTAGAAGTGGCATGAGAATTTAAGTCAAAGCTTTTAGCCACTTATAGTTATAAAAACAAACTTTTAAATTAGGAAGTTTCAATTTAATCACACTATGTTAGCAGATTGCTTATAAAAAAGGTGTTCTAAGCTGAATTCATCAAGAGAGATTTCTCCCCCATCACCTCATATGACTATGACTTTCTTAGTCTTCATTGTGGAACTATACAATAGAGTGTTTGATATTGAAGAGCAGAGGGCTGATGAATTTTTCTACAAGACATTTCCTTCCCCCCAACTCTTGTTTACCAGCTCTGTCCATGCTGTACACTGTTTGGGGGAAACGATGGCAAGGATTGCCCTCCAGTTTGCCAGCATTTGCCTCTTATTGCATTAATCTCTATTTAGGTGAACAATTTCTCAGCTCTGTAGAACACAATGCAGTTCTTTGTAGTGGCTTGATAAACAATTTGAGTGTATCCAATATTTCCAAATGCAGATCTGGAAAGATCTTTAGTAATTCATACCAAGAGAATTGAAAGACTTAGTTTAAAAGCAAAATTAAAAAAAAAACAACAGCAAAAAACTGTACAGGTGATAGACTTTTGATTTTAAGCTACAATTGCCATTCTCAGGAATATCAAAAGCTCCAACCATGTAATGTGCAGAATGAGTTGTAACTTAAATCTGCTCTAAATAATGAATAGATGTGTGTTTAATTATATTTCTTCAACTTATATGCTTCTTTAAGAAGAGATTACTCTGAAGGCAAACATTTTATAAAATGAAGTCATGCCCTTTTATTTTGAATTTTATGTTAATGTTAGCCTTGATCTTTGAGGAAAGCAATAGGGGATTATGTGCTCTCCCATATTAATCATTGCATTAAGACTGCATTTAATCGAATGTGAACATTTAACTTCAGGGGGTATACAGACATTTGAATTGGTTTTAGGTATTTTAGAATTCTAATTTTTATGGTAATGCTTAGTCAATTGAAAGTGTTTCTGAATTCTCTTAAAGAGATATTTACATAATTATTTGATCTCATCAAGAGAGATACTTTTTCTGTTATTACATATGAACTTTTTCATTTTATACTTTGTTTCTTTCCCCCCATAACCTGCCTGTGGAAGATTGAGCAAAGAACTTCTATGAAGCCCTCCAGCTATTGATATGTTGTTTCTCATTTATGTTATGTGGCTAACTCTTTGTTTTTTACTCATAAATGATTTTGATATCTTTTAACTCATTTAAAATGTACAACTCATTTTTGGTGGCTCAAGTATACCCATTATACATTTTTTAATCTTTGAATCAGCTTCAAATTTTATTTATTGAGTAGGAAACCTTTTGAAATCTTGTTCTATGGCATGGGTATAAGTTGCCTAGGATGAAAAATATGGATATAACATGCATTTTTGGAAAGAATATTTGTATTGATTCTGCCTAGTCTAACAAGACAAAGTTCAGTATAAATAATATATAATAAATATAGTAATAATAAATAATAAGTAAAATCTTACATTTGAATTCACAGATATGTCATAAATGCCACAAATTTGTGATAGATAATGATGGTTAGAGAATAACTTCTCTGAAAAAAAATCTTGGATTTTTAGTGGACTGCAAGTTATGTATAATGTATGTATAATTGCTTTGAAAAAAATTAATGTGGTTTTGGGCTTCATTGAAATGCATAGTGTCTAGAAATAAGGAAGTGAAAGTCCCTCTATAATCTTTTCTGGTAAAATCACATCTGAAATATCTGTTTCATTTTGGGTGACATAGTGAACTATTGATAAGTTGGGCAGCAATTTTTTTTAGTGAAGGATAGTGAAGCATTTTGAGTTCAAGTCATGAAAATAGGTTGAAAGAATTAGATGTTTGACTAGAAAAGAAAACTTAAGTAGGATATTATTATGTTAAAATATTTGCAGGCCTTTGTAATCTTTTCAAATAGTGCTGGGGCAATCTCTATGCTAAAGTCTTAATCATTGAGGTGACAATGCCAGCCAACACCTCAATGCTGACAAAACACAAATAAATCTACATGATTTTATGTCTTACACTCTAATTACCTTCCTTAAAAAATAAAAAAGTGCTAGAAAATATCTAGTGTTATTGTTATTATTTTATTGGAATCTTGAACTGCTAGGTTGTAAAGCCATTAAATTTGGTTAAGGAATCTTATATATATATATATATATATATATATATATATACACTTCTCATACTATAATTTGATCAGCAAAGTATTATTTTAATCACTTAAGTAAATATCAGCTGAATAACCTGCTTTCTATGAGTTTAAACAGCTTTGACCTGCTTGTTGTGTTGATGGTTCTATACTGCTTAAATTTTTATAGAAAAGATTAGGATTAGGAAGGGATTAGAAGGGCAGCTAGGTGGCAGTGGATAGAGCACCAGCCCTGAAGTCAGGAGGACCTGAGTTCAAATCTGCTCTCAGACACTTAGCATTCCCTAGCTGTGTGACCCTGGGCAAGTCATTTACCCCCAATTGCCCCAGCAAAAAAAAAAAAAGAAAGAAAGAAAGAAAGAAAAGGAAGGGATTAGGAGGGAAGCAATAAACTGGGAAATCATCTTTACATTTAAGGATTCTGATAAAGGCCTCATTTCTAAAATATATAGAGAATTGTCTCATATTTATAAGAATTCAAGCCACTCTCCAATCAATAAATGTCCAAAGGATATGAACAGACAATTTTCAGATGATGAAATTAAAACTATTTCTAGTCACATGAAAAGGTGCTCTAAATCACTATTGATCAGAGAAATACAAATTAAGACAACTCTGAGGTACCACTACACACCTGTCAGATTGGCTAAAATGACAGGAAAAGATAATGAAGAATGTTGGAGAGGGTATGGGAAAACTGGGACATTGATACATTGTTGGTGGAATTGTGAATGTATCCAACCATTCTGGAGAGCAATTTGGAGCTATGCTCAAAAAGTTATCAAACTCTGCATACCATTTGACCCAGCACTGTTTCTATTGGGCTTATATTCCAAAGAGATCTTAAAGGAGGGAAAGGGACCCACATGTGCAAGAATGTTTGTGGCAGCCCTTTTTGTAGTGGCTAGAAACTGGAAACTGAAAGGATGCCCATCAGTTGGAGAATGGCTGAATAAATTATGGTATATGAATGTTATGGAATATTATTGTTCTATAAGAAACGACCAGCAGGATGATTTCAGAGACCTGGAGAGACTTGCATGAATTGATTCTGAATGAAATGACCAGAACCAGGAGATCATTATGTACGGCAACAAGACTATATGATGATCAATTCTGATGGACATGGCTCTCTTCAACAATGAAATGTTTCAAACCAGTTCCAATTGTTCAGTGAAGAAAGCCATATACAGAGAGAGGGATCTGAATGTGAACCACAACATAACATTTTCATGCTCTCTATTGATGTTTGTTTGCATTATGTTTCCCTTCTCAGATTTTTTTTTCTGGTAGATCCAACTTTTCTTGCACAGCAAGATAACTGTAAAAATATGTACATATATATTCTGTATGTCAAGTATTTTAACAATTGACATGTAGTGGACTTCCTGCCATCTAGGGGAGGGGTAGGGACTAGGGGGGAAACATTTGTAACAGAAGCTTTGTAAGGGTCAATGTTGAAAAATTACCCATGTATAGGTTTTGCAAATAAAAAGCTTTAATACAAAAAATTACTGCTACTCTATCTGAACCAAACCACAAAGGAATTATTTTATAGAAGAAAAAAAATCAATATCCTTTTAAAAGGAAAAAAATTCCAGAATATCAAAGAAGAAATAGAATGACAAACATATAGGAATGAAAGGAATTTAGCACCAGATATCAAACTACTTTTTGTCCATATATGATATTATTGATGTAGAGAATTCCTTGTGAGGAATTTTTCTCTTTTAAAAATTACATAGTACTCTAAATTTATCTGAGGATACTAAGAAGATAATAATTGCTCCAGAGGCACATAGCCTATAAGACAAGACTTGAACTGTTAGAACTTCTGATTAACAGAATGACTTTATAGATTGCAAGAAATCAACATTATTTGATATTGGCTAAAAAAATAAAAATGTTGATCAGTAGAATACTCTAAATAAGTTAGACTGAAGGAAGACTGCTAATCAGTATCACTATCTTTTTTCTTTTTCTCATTTCTCATTTTTTTCAGCACAAATAGCTTATTTGAATAAGTTAATTCTTCTTTTCATCTTTTTTTCCACATTGGTATTGAGATTGACTTTTGCTCTATTTAGTTGATGGTATAACTAGAGACAGCTGATTTAGAAATTATTATTTTGTAATAATAAATCAAAAGATGATTAGGGAAAAAAAGGAAAATAACCTGTATATTCTAAAATGTTTGTGGTAGCAAAGAACTGCAAATTTCAGGAATGTTCATCATTTGGGGAATGGCTGAACAAGTTGTAGTATATCATTGTGATGGAGTACTACTGTGTTACAAGAAATTCTGAGCTTGATGATCTTACAAAAACATGGGATGACTTGCATAAAATAATGAAGAATGAAGTGAATAGCACCAAGAGAACATTGTATGCAGTAACAGCAGTATTATTTTAAGAATGACTAAATGAATGTCATTTTCACTACCATAAATATCAAATTAATTGTGACATATAAAGACACTAAATTCATTCATAGAAAAATTGGTTAATAGAAGTATGTATAAAATAATTTTGTGTCGTGTGTGTGTATGTATGTGTACCTATACCTGTATCTATTTGTGTCTAATGGTAGTCATCTCTAGGGTAAGAGGGAAGGAAAAAAAGGGAGGAAGAAACTTATATGATAATTTTGTTGTGTATTTAAAGGGAATAGTAAGTTGTACATAGTGAATCTGCTGTTTCGTGGGCAATCATCTTTTTTATTTTATGATGCTTTTTTAATTCATAAATAAAATGAATATTTTTTAAAAAAGAAATGATTGTCATCTTGGTAACCATTTGTTTCCCATCATTTATTTTCTGTAATGCTGTTAGTTGCTTATCACATATGTCATATATCACATATCACTTTGTCTCTCTTGAAAAAATTATTCATGATTGAGAGGAAAAATTAATTTAAATGTCTTATTCCTGAGATATATTTCCAACATCTTTTGTGATCATATTCTATTCTCACCTTCACATTGAAGTTATCAATTATCAGTGTATATGTTTATTTTAATTGGAAAATTTCATGAAGTTTTTCAGATAAATTTTCTGTTTTCAGTACAAATGAAAATTAAAACGGTTCATCACCATACTATTAGATGATTTGAATTCAAGGTGTCCCACAGGCCTTATTCTAGAGTGACAGTGGGAGAAATGTGGCAAAAGACACTAATAATTAAACCATTTTTAGACCACTTATAAGTAATCTTTTAACTATTGGTATTCTAAGTGTGGGATAGGTAGGTGATGCAGTGGATAGATAGACTGTGCCTAAAGTGAGAAAGACTCATCTTCCTGTATTAAAATCTAACTTTAGATTCTAGCTTGACTGGAGAAGGAAATGGCAAATCTCTCCAATATCTTTACCAAGAAAATCCCAAATGGGGTCACAAAGAATCAGACATGGCTGAAAATGATTTAACAACAACAACAATTCTAAGTGTGAGATCTGAGTCCAACAAATGGTGAGGTAGTACATTATTAGAAGAGTTGAACAATATCAGTATTGATATTGCCACTAAATTCAATCCAAATGACTTGTGTTCAAGAAAATAATTTGATATTTCTATGGATCTGTACTTCTGCAAATGTGGCTGCTCCTTTGAAGGGCATCAATCATAATGCATCCACAATTCCTCATTCTAAGTGTCTCTAAGTGCTATAGTACTTCATGATGAACCTAACCAACATTCTTGGGGATTTCTATTGTATCTCTTGTCATTGTCATATCTTTGTGTCACTGGAGCACAAACCTTTTCCTTTCTATCCTCACATAGCCAACCTACTTCTTTAATTTTTTAAATCAGTTCTTTACATAAAAAATAAATGTGATCATAATTTCCTTTCTTGACATTGGTTTTAAAAGAGATTTTCCCTTTTTTACATCAAAACATATTAATGGAATAAAACAAGCATTTTTATAACAGTACAATAAAAAGATGTATATACATGAAACTGCAAGTCTGCTAAGCATAACTTGCTATTTCTTTTAAATATACAACAAAATTTTGTTGTAGTTTTCTTTTTTTCTTCTTTTTTTAACCCTTCTACCTCATGACATTGTAAGGAACAAATAAGATAACCTACATCAAATGCTTTGTATAATTCAAAGCTTCAATAAAACCAATTGGTATTGTTGTTTATAGTCTTTCTTAATCACAGTCTGCTGATGAAGAAAGCACCATGCTTTCCATGGTCTTTTCTAGCATCTGATTTTAAAATCACATTTTATCTGCCTGTGTATAGTATAGTTATGTCAACTACTTTGGTAGTGGCTTCTCATTGACCCTAAAAATGTTGTAAAAGCACTTTGTCTTTTTTTGTGAGAATGCATCATTTAGTACTGTGGAATTCACTGACTTTTATCCAACTTTAGACCCCTGCAGTTTAAGAAATGACTGCTGGTATGGAATAATTCCCCAAGCTCTTGACCTGTGTCAACAGCTACTTTGTCACATATTGTTCTTCCAAATTTATCTGGAGATTGGCTTTTGGTACTAGGGAGATTAAAGTGGTTAGGCTGCGAGAAATAAATCCATCTCAAAACCAAAGGAAAATAAGAAAGGGAGAGGTGAGAGGGAAGAGGAGGAAGAGAAGACTGAAAAGGAAGAAGACCATAAGGATAGTGTGATGCTATGAAAAGAAAGCTGGATTTAAATCCAGAGAAAGAGTAGGGTTTGAATCCTTACTTGGCCATTACTACATGTGTGACTTGGTCACAGGATCCATCTGGACTTCAGTTTCTTCATGTATAGAATGAAAGAGTTGGGCTAGATGGCTTCTGAGGTCCTTTACAGCTTTAATTTATGATATTCTGTAATTGAAAAAGTACATTGTTTTTAAAAGAGATTTTCCCTCTTATTTTTTTAAAAATTAAAATGTATTAATGAAATAAAACAAGCATTTTATAATAGTACAATGAAAAAAATGATTGTACATGAAATTAGAATTGTTTTAAACATTGTCAGATAGTATTTATAAAAAATTAAATTATAAAGTATCATGTAAATACTTTGTTATATATTATAATTATATGTGACATAAGTTATATATTATCATGTCATGTATTATGCATAATAATTAATTACATTATATATCACATGTAATGATAACATATTTACCATTATATAAAAGCTGTAAATTATAAAATTTGTATGAATGTAAGATTATTTTTAATGTTTTTTTCTATCTTACAGTTCAAACATCATGGATCATCAGGTTTAGAGCTGAAAGGTTCTTAAGAGATCATTGAATTCAGTCTCCTTATTTTACAGATAAGGAAACTGGGCTCAAAAAGGTTAAGTTGCTTGAATAGGATCTTAAAATTAAAAAGTGTCAGAGGGGAGATTTGAATTCAGGTCTTCCTGAATTCATGTTTAGTGCTCTCCACACTATATTATACTACGTAGAGTATAGATAGAAATGTTTTTACATTGCTATCTTACCACTTTTCTTTTTATGTGTAATGACTGATGCACAATTGCACAGGTATAGATAAATTTTTTTGTAATGAAGTAAAAATACTGGGATATAGGATTTAAGCTGATGTATTATATCATCATCACTGCAGTCACTGCCATTATCATATATTTCAGGCTAAAGCTCTTCTTTATCTTTAGAGTCCAGTTCTGTAAGTGATGATTAACTTCATATCTCTGGCATTTTATTTTACTCACTGCCATCACAACAACCATTACCAGCACTACTAATATCATGAAATCAACAACTTCTGAGCAGGAAAGGATAGCATTATTCATAGAGACTAGTTCAGCTAAATCTCATGTTCATTAAAGGCAACGTCTTCTTGTTATGTAAAAAACAGACCTAAGTATACACTTAGTGGTGGGCAGATTTTAATACCCTTTGCCCCTTTTCATCTATCTCACTTAATGAATATGATCCCCTTGAAGGCAAGTTCTATTTTTGATTTAGTCTTTATAGACCAAGCACCTTGCACAGAGATTGTATTTGATCAGATTGGATTGTGTTATCTTAATGTTTAAGATAAAAACATATAGTGGTAAAGGGAGTTGTCTAAGGACATAGGGCCAAGAACTGAGACCTTCTATATACTTGTCCAATAAATTACATTTTCTTTCCACATCTTCTCCTTTTTTTTTAAATGAAATCCATTAGTGGCTATGATTTCTCTGGTTGGAACCATTTAAACATTTCTGTGATTTCTTGGTGAAACTGTATTTCTTTTTTAAATCTTTCACCTGTGTATTACACTACATGATGGAATGGGTAGAATTGGGAGGAGGGGATTTTTATGAATCTAGTTCCATGCACAAAGTACTTAATACTATATGTACAGAGCTACAACTGATGTTTTGGCTCTTAGATATTCATCCTTTATGCTAGAATTTGACATTGAACAGCCATAGCCATTAATACTATGCTACCCTTTTCAGTCATCCTATTTTCAGGGGGAAAATAAATTCATGAGGCAGTTAAAAAAAAACAACATACAAACCAGGAAATAATTTTTCAAATAAACCATATTGAAATTGGTTAGGGGAGAAAACTAAATCTTTTAAAAAATTTCTACAAAATACAGTTAGAACAAGTTTTCTATATTAAAAACCAAACATGTAAGATTCTTCTATTTGCATAGTCCTTCTAAAATTTCCCTGATCAAATGAGGCAAAGGAAAATTTTTGAAATCTGAATTATTTATTTGTTTAAGTTAGATGTATAAATTTTCCATTTTAATTTGTGCACAGGTCTCCTTAATCCTCTCCTTGTTTTGGACAAATCTTTTACCATGTCAAAGTTCAGTTGCTCCTTTGCAAAGTGGGGATAATAATATCCTCACAAGTTTATAGATTCTTAGATTTAAAGCTAAAAAAAGGACCAAAGAGGCCATCAAATCCCTTCTTTTCATTTTACAGATGTATAAACTGAGACTGAGAGAGGGTAAATCAGTGCCCAGAACAGTACCATTAGTATCTGAAGAGGGATTTGAACTCATGTCTTCCCAGCACCAAGTCAATGCTCTGTCTTTCTCTGGTTACTTGGATTCTCATAAGGAGCAAATAAGTTAAGAAGTGTGAATATATATTGTAAATTATAAAGCACATAAGGAATAAGAAATTCAATTCATTTCAAACATAAGATATAAAAATTAAATTCATTTAAAAATTCAATAACTTTTATTTATTTCCACAGTGGGATACTAAGCACCTTGTTAAGTTTTGAGCATAGAAGTAAAAGTAAGATAGTTTCTGACCTCATTCCATTGGTGGTAGTGGTGAGAGTTTCTGCAGAATATAAAATGCACACAAATCATTGTGATGCCAGAAAACTTGAGGCAGGAGAGAGTCTTAAAGTTTGGGGACGTCAGGGGAAACTATTCAGAGGAGGCAGTATCTGAATCGATCCCTGTAGGAAGATAAGGATTCTCAAAGGTTGAGCTAAAGATGTAATACATTCTAGGAGCAGAAAATATTTAAATGTACAGTGGTACGAGGTGGAGAATGGATTTCAGTACATAAAAAGCAGTCCTCTTTCCTTTGAGTCTATGGCTTCCCTTTGAGAGATAACTGAGTAGCTTAGTGGATAGAGGATGGGTAATATCCACTTAATTCAATTCTGGCTTTAGATATCTTGGGCAAGTCACTTAATTCCATTTTCCTCACTTTTCCTTAAATATAAAATGGGGAAAACAGCAGCGCCTGTCTTTCAAATGATCCTTCCTCTATTCCTTCCTTCCCTCTTTTCTCTTTCATTTGTTCTGTCAATCACTCAGTTGCTCACACCACTAGATGAGCTTGACTGATCACATCACTAAATGAGGTGGGAGCCATTAACTTTAATTCCTTCTGATGAAATGGAAAACTCACATATCTTGCCCTGACAGGACATCCTAAAGTCCATGAGGCTTTGTAATCTACTCTGACTTTAAGTTCTGTCAGCTTGACTGCACCTAAGGATCCCTGGGTCTTTCCATCAGGCTTATGATGAAGGGGTGGGGATTCTGCATTTCTCCCATTCTTTACTAACCTGTTAATGTTCTTTATTTGATGTGTCATCTTCACCAATTAAAGTATGAACTCTTTGAGAGCAGGGACTATGTTACTTTAATTTTTTAAAAAGCTTTTTTGTTTGCAAATAAACTCACTGTAAAGACATGGAAACATTTTATAAATGTTATTTTTATTCATTTATTCATAAGGGTTCTGAGAAGTAGAAGGTGGAGTATGGATCTTGGGGAACAGCAAATTGGCTTCATGCATATTTTGTGCTACAGTCATAACTTTGCTCTCTGTGATACTTCTAAAACCCCATGAACCTGTGTCCTCCTATTAAATAATAGAATGTATTTAATGACACTGTTCACATGAGCTTTGTTGCTAAGAGATTTAGGTTGCTTTCCTTGTCAACAAACTTGTAGAATTGTTGTGACTAAATGAGGGACAATTTTCTTCAATGGTGTTGGAATAGCTGGAATAAAGCAGAATGTTGAGATATAACAAATTTTGCAGTTGTTTTATATCTTAAAAAATTTTTTTGATTGGCAATACATTCTCTTTTTGCTGAAAATCCCTTGTTTTGCACAATTTGGTCTTGAGTAGATAAAATTTTTACATATATTCTTTAAATTTTTCATCATGAACCCACTTAGCACATTTGATATTATATATTCTTTTGCTAAACTATCCTCTTTCTTAAGTCCAATCCTGATTTATATAGTCCATAGAATTTTGAAGAAGTTGAAATCAGGTGAATTTCTAGGCCACTGAAACCACTTTTTGTAACAAGTAGTATGATTCAAGGTCAGGTTGTAACATTCCATTTTTATTTGAGAGTTTCTGTCATCCTAGAACAATTGTGTTCCTTAGTATTTCAATGTATTTATTAGAGTTTATCACTTCTTTATTGGAGACAAAACTTCCAGATCCCCTGGAAGAAAAGAAACAAAAACATGTGGGTACTTTATTTTGAAGATGTTCAAATCAACTGGACTTCTGCCATAGTTTTGGCAAAAATTTAAATAAAAAAGTCAATTTCAGAAGCAAAAATTACTTTTTTTTCTCTTTCCATTTTTGATACTCCAGAATTTGTATTGTTACTCATAACAAGCATTTTGTTTTCCTCTCTAACAATGATTAATAGCTAGATTTTAAAAGAAAAGAAATTTTCCCCAGTTCATCAATTAACAAGTATTTATTAAGTATTTTCTATGTTCTAGGCACTGGGCTAAGCATTTTATTGATATTATTTCATTTGATTCTTACAACTCTGCAAGGCAGGTGCTATTATCATCCTCATTTTACAGTTGAGGAAATAAGGCGGACAGAGATTGGATGACTTGCCTAGGTTCCCATAGCTAGTAAGTGACTTAGGCCACATTTGAATTCATATCTTGTTGATTCCAGGCACAGTGCCCAAGCTTCCCAGACTTCTTCTGTCGAAAGTTTTGATAAAAGCTTAATTGAAAACATGAATACTCAAAAACATGAATACTCAACTTCTTCACACCAACAGCCAATATCTTACAGTTATTGAAGTGTGCTCCTTAAGATCTACAATTTTTGCACATTTCCTTAGAATAACATTTATTCTTAAAAACTAGAAAATTAAAAAGCACAACAGAATTAAGCTATGAAATGCATGTAGGGCATGACATCTAGTGTAGTACTCAAATGACAAAGCATTAATTAAAAGAGGGAGAAACAGTTTAATTTAGTTTTATCTGGTCAATATTGGCAATTTTGAATCTCCCAATATCAGTAGATGTAAACATACATAATCATTGTTCTCACAAAATGAAACTATCAAAATTATTGCTTATCTCAACTAATTCACATTCCCCTGTGCACTTGGCTCAGTTGAGAGCTGTCTCCTTTATTCAACTTTTGGATTTTGGAGCCATATTCCTTGGGGATAATTTATTCTCTTTGTTACTTTTATTTTTAGACTAAATTCCTGAAGAGATCAAAGTAAAAGGTTTTTTTTTTTGTATGTTTGGAAATGATGATAACACTTATAGAACAATTTAAGGTTTTAAAAATTCTTTCCATATAAAAACTTTGTGAACTTGTAGTAGTTTAAACATCACTAGGGCAGCTAAGTGTACAATGGATAGAACAGCAGGCCTAGAGTCAGGAAGACTTAAATTCAAATGTATTCTCAGATGCTTACTAAATGTGTGATCCTGGGCAAGTCACTTCACTCTGCTTGCCTCAGTTTCCTCATGTGTAATGAGCAAGAGAAGGAAATGGCAAACTATTGCACTTTTTGTCAAGAACACCCCTAACGGGGTCACAGAGAATTAGACATGAACCAACAACAGCAACATGTCACTAATACTTTTTTCCCTTGGGATATAGTAAAGATCATGAGACCTAGGACTCTGAGTTGGAAAATACCTTCGGGGGTCCAACCCCCATAATTTATAAGTAAAAAAGCAGAGACCCCAAGGTGCTAAGCAATTTGCTTATTTCCCCTCCAAGAAAGTCTTGTAACTCCACATCCACTGAGGCAGCTAGGTAGTGCAGTAGATAGAATACTGGGCCTGCAATCATGAAAATGAATTAAAATAAAAATCAAAACACTTATTACTTGTGGGGACTTGAACAAATCACTTCACTTTTGTCTTTTTTGGTTTCCTCAACTGTAAAATGATGGTAATAAGAGTCCCTATCTCCCAAGATTGTTTTAAGAATCAAATGAGATCATATTTGTAATGTGCTTAACATAATGCCTGGTGCATAGTAGGTGCTTAATAATTGTTTATTTCCTTCTCAACACCATGTTGCAACAAAAGAAAAGGGCTCTATGAATAGCAAGAGGCTAATTGTGGTTGTTATATACTGGCTAAGTATTGAGATTAATGAAGGCTGGAAATAATAATCATGTTGTTTCCATTCGGATTTGACTTTTGTTCCTCAACATTTAGGAAATGGAACTTTGGGAAATTAAATCAATGAAAACTTCTCTGTGCCCCATAGTTAAACATGGTTTCATTGAGATGTCAGAAATGCATTATTTCTTGTCATAGAGCCTTTTGGCAAGGAATGAAACCTGTATAATCCATCACTCCTGAGTTTTTTCCTTCAGGGACTATGACATCAGAGTATGGATACAAGCTTCAAAATATAAATGAAGTCTTTCAATTCACAGACTTCTTCCAATCTCAGAGCCTGTATTTTTTAAAATAACACAGAAGTTTCAGATTACATGTGACCACCTATCCATAGTGCACATGGTATTTTGGTACTAAAATGACCACTGAGATATTCCTTGGTATTATAACCCTATGTTTTGACAGTAACTTAGAGGCAGGCCTTTGAGGCAACACTCCTTGTTACCCAACAATTACTAAACCCTATGTTTGAGTATGAGCCAAATTTTCAAAATGGCAATGCTTCTATAAAATTTATTCCTTTAACATTCTGTACATATTTTGCCTTGACTTTGAGGATTTTTATATATGAAAGATTTATAATATAAAAACATAAATAAAATAAGAATCCCTTACCTGAAGAAAATTGTTATCTAGAAAAGGGATTCTTCTTCTTATAATAAAATTTGTTTTTAAAGAATTATGTAATTTTAACATTCATTTTGTAAAAAATTTATTTTTAAATTCTCTTCCTCCCTCTGGCCTCTTCCCCACGTATTAAGAAGAAATAGGAGAAAATATTATATATTTCTATTTTTATAACTTTAAAGTTATACTGTATTTGTAGAAGAATTCTCCCTGTATTGATGAAATCACAACTCTGGATAAATCCACATGCATTTTGCGTTTGAGAATATGATGGCTATTATGCATGTGAAATCATACAAAACATTTCCATATTTGCCATATTGTAAAAAAAAAAAAAAGGTGAAAAAAGTATGCATCAACCTGCACTCTGAATAGAACATGGATTTTTAATTTACTTTTTTTTTTTTTGCCGTGGACCCCTTTGATAGTATGGTAAAGCCTATTGATCTATTTTCAGAATAATGCTTTCAGATGTACAAAATAGAATACTTAGGATTACAAAGGAAACCAATTCTACAGAAAGACAGTTATCCAAATATATTTTTAAAGAATAAGGCCACAAATGCCATCTTAAGAATTCTTTAGGAAAAAGGACAAGAAAGGCACACAAATAAATATAAAACTGAACCTATGTAGGTTGGGGATCTAGACAATTGGATTTGTATTGACCTATTATGGTCCTCGCTTTTTAACTTTTTCTTAGGTGAATAATGAATATTCATCTTTTGGGTGGTCATCAGCAGGCATTTATTAAGTGCTTGTCATATACCAGGAACTCTGCTAAGTGCTGGGGATTCAAAGAAAAATCCACATCAACCACAAAAGTGAATACTCTCAGGGAGCTTTAATGAGGGAAAACAACATTTACATACATCCCTACATACAAAATATATGCTCCTTGGAGAGAAAGGGCTCTCTTATCAGCTGCTGGACCCAAGAAGTTGAATCTTGAAGGAAGCCAGAGATCTAAAAGAATGACTAGGAGGAGGGAGAACATTTCTGGAGTGAGATGGAGCAAGGAGAGGAGATAGAATATTGTACGCAAGGAGCATTTAGTCACTGAGTATGTCTATGTTGTCACATGTGTAGAATTCATTCTAACTAGGTTCTAATTAGTATGAATTATCAGTTCCATGAAATGATTGTATGTATTCAAATCCACACTATTTAAAGTTATAATAATTAAAATTTGGCCACTGGTAATGGAACTATGGAACAATGGAACTATGTAGTGTGACTTCAAATATAATTATTCCTTCCACATTGAAGGGGTCAGGGATACTGAAACTTTTTGACCCTCCCTTTGTGCCAGGGAAAAAATCTGAATGTTTTCTTTTATGTGGTGTTTCCACTACCTTATTGTAAAATTTAGATTGATGGTATCTAATACTATACATATAGTTTATGCATTTCTGAGTATCTAAACTTTTTCTGTGTTATTTGTTGGCCTTTGCATATTATTTGAAGCTTCTGCAAAACTCCCCCAAAATTCCAACTTAATTTCCTATATTGACCATGATATATCGAAACACAAAGGGAAAGTTGTGATGTGGAAGAGATAATTTATAAAGGAGGTGCTTCAGAGGTTTCATCATTTTCATTAATTGGGACCTAACTGTGTAATGTGTAAAGAAGAATGGGAAAGATAGGAAGACGTGGAGTTGTGAATATGAAGTAAAGGAGTGCATATTTGATATTAGAGGTAATAGGATACTTCTGGAGAGTAAGAAGTAAGGGATAACATGATCAAATTTACCTTTTAGGAAAATAATTTTGGCAGGTTTTTTTTATATTTCTTGATTGAATTTTTTATTAAAGCTTTTTATTTGCAAAACATATCTATGGGTAATTTTTCAACATTGACCCTTGCAAAGCTTTCTGTTACAAAATTCCCCCCCCCAGCCCCCACCCCACCTATAGATGGCAAGAGGTCCACTACATATTAATTATGTTACAATACTTGACAAATCGAATATGTGTATACATATTTTTACAGTTATCTTGCTGTGAAAGAAAAGTCGGATCTACAAGAAAGAAAAAAAAATCTGAGAAGGGAAACATAATGCAAGCAAACATCAATAGAGAGCATGAAAATGTTATGTTGTGGTCCACATTTCACATCCCTCTCTCTTGGTGTATATGGCTTTCTTCACTGAACAATTGGAACTGGTTTGAAACATTTCTTTGTTGAAGAGATTGGTAGTTTTTTTTGAGGATGGCCTGGAATGGGGTGAGATTTAAGACAGTGACCAATTAGGAGGCTACTGTACTTGTCAAAGTGAGACATAGAACTAGGAAAAGGCCTTGTATCTAATCTTCAGGAACTGTAATTATAGGAACTGTGTTTAAAATCCTTCTTAGACAAAAATGTGTTTTATGGAATGAAAAAGTACAAAATATTTCCTAAGATAGTTATTGTTTGTTCTGGATATCTTGCCTGTAATAATTGTCATTTACTCAGTTCTTCACATATGCTATAAGGGGTGTTCCAAAAGTCATAGTTCAGTTTTATGTTCTAATAGCTTAATTAACAACTACCTAGATGGGGAGGGAAGAACCTGAATGGGCTGGAGCATGAGGCCAGGAGAAGAAAAAATGGTGTTGGAGGAAAGGGGAAAAATAAGAAATAATCTGAGATGGACTAGGAGAAGAAGGATGATTCTGAAGACAGAGGCAGATGGAGAAGAAAAGATGTCACAGTCCTTACTCTAATCCAGCCAGCTCACCGCTCAGTTCCAAAGCTTCTGATTCCTTTCTCCTTTTCTCCTTGACCCTACTTCTGTTTCTGGTGCCCCTGGCTTATAGCTGCTGAGAAAAAGAAAGATTATAACTTACCCCCTCCCAACTTCCTGCAACCTAACCTTCACCTTCATTTAATTAATTTTTGTGGCTGGGGGATAAAGATTGGATAGGTAGAGGAGGGCCTTCTTAAATTTATTTAAACATTTTGAAAAAAATTAGCTTTCATAATTTAAAACTGATGAGAAAACTGAGAGTAAGTGAGGATCATACAGCTGAGTGTCAGCTAGATCTTCCTAACTCCCCAAGCCCAGTATTTTTTTAAAGCTTTTTATTTTCAAAACATATGCATGGATAATTTTTCAACATTAAACCTTGCAAAACCTTGTGTTCCAATTTTCCCCTTCTTTCCCCTACCTCCTCCCCAAGGTGGCAAGTAACCCAATATATATTAAACATGGTAAAACTATATGTTAAATCCAACATAGACATACATATTTATGCAATTATCTTGCTACACAAGAAAAATCAAACCAAACAGGAAAAAAATGGGAAAGAAAATAAAATGCAAGCAAACAACAACAAAAAGAATGAAAATGCTATGCTGTGAACCACACTCAGTTCCCATAGTTCTCTCTCTGGGTATAGATGGCTCTCTTCATCACAAGATTATCAGAATTGGTCTGAATCTTCTCATTGTTGAAGAGAGCCACATCCATCAGAATTTATCATCACATAATCTTTTTATTGCTGTGTACAATGATCTCCTAGTTCTGCTCATTTCACTTAGCATCAGTTAGTTCAAGTCAAGCAGGAAATCATCCTGCTGATCATTTCTTATAGAAAAATAATATTCCAAAACATTCATATACCATGACTTATTTAGCCATTCTTCAACTGATGGGCATCCATTCAAGTTCCAGTTTCTTGCCACTACAAAAAGGGCTGCCACAAACATTTTTGCACATGTGGGAAATCTCTTTCCCTCCTTTAAAATCTCTTTGGAATATAAGCCCAGTAGAAACACTGATGGATCAAAGAGTATGTACAGTTTGATAACTTTTTGAGCATAGTTCCAAATTGCTCTCCAGAATGGTTGGATCCATTCACAGTTCCACCAAGAATGTATCAGTGTCCCAGTTTTCTCATATCCCCTCCAAAATTCGTCATTATTCTTTTCCTGTCATCTTAGCCATTCTGAGAAGTGGGTAGTGATATCTCAGAGTTGTCTTAATTTGGATTTCTCTGATCAATAGTGATTTAGAACATTTTTTTCATATAACTAGAAATGGTTTTAATTTCTTCATCTGAAAATTGTCTGTTCATATCCTTTGACCATTTATCAATTGGAGAATGGCTTGAATTCTTATAAATTTGAGTCAATTCTCTATATATTTTAGAAATGAGGCCTTTATCAGAACTCTTGAATGTAAAAATGTTTTCCCAATTTATTGCTTCCTTTTAGATCTTGTCTGCATTAGTTTTGTTTGTACAAAAAAATTTTTTTAACTTTATATAATCACAATTACCAATTTTGTGTTCAATAATGATCTCCAGTTCTTCTTTGGTCACAAATTCCTTCCTTCTCCACAGATCTGAGAGGCAAACTAACCTATATTCTCTAATTTGCTTATAATATCACTTTTTATGTATAGATCATGAATTCATTTCAACCTTATCTTGGTATAGGGTGTTAGGTGTGGGTCAATGCCTAGTTTCTGCCATACTCATTTTCAATTTTCCAAGCAGTTTTTGTCAGGTAGTGAGTTCTTATCCCAAAAGCTGGGGTCTTTGGGTTTGTTAAACACTTGATTACTATGGTCATTGACTATTTTGTCCTGTGAACCCAATCTATTCCACTAATTGACTCTTCTATTTCTTAGCCAGGACCAAATAGTTTTGATGACTGCTGCTTTATGATATAATTTTAGGTCTGGGACAGCTAGGCCACCTTCATTGGCAACTTTTTAAAATTAATTCCCTTGAAATTCTCGACCTTTTGTTCTTCCAGATGAACTTTATTATTATTTTTTCTAGATCTTTAAAATAATTTCTTGGGAGTTTGATTGGTATGGCACTAAATAAGAAGACTGATTTACTTAGTATTGTCATTTTCATTATATTCACGTGGGCTATTCAAGAGCACTTGATATTTTTCCAATTGATTAGATCTGACTTTAGTTGTGTGGAAAGTGTTTTGTAGTTGTGTTCATGTAGTTCCTGACTTTGCCTTGGCAGACAGACTCCCAAATATTTTATATTATTGACAGTTATATTAAATGGAATTTCTCTTTGTATCTCATGCTGTTGGACTTTATTGGTAATATATAAAAATACTGATGATTTATGTGGATTTATTTTGTATCCTGAAACTTTGCTAAAGTTGTGAATTGTTTCTAGTAGTTTTTTAGTTGATTCTCTAGGGTTCTCTAAGTAGACCATCATATCATATGCAAAGGGCGATAATTTGGTTTCCTCATTACCTACTCTAATTCCTTTAATCTCTTTTTCTTCTTTTATTGCCAAACAAGCCCAGTATTCTGTATCTCTATGAGCTGCAATGTAGAACTTAGATTGTTTTTCTTAAAGGAATACAACAACAATAAGTATGTGGCTATACCAATTTTAAATCTTGTAAGATCAGTATTTGAGAGTTTCAGGTGATTTTCATAGGTTATTTATAGTGGAATTAATTATTGAAGAATAAGACCTTTTATGTCAGCGTGTTTCATAAGGCACACTTTTAAAAAAAGTGTTACATCATTTCATGATATATGATTTTGGCATAAATAGGAAAAAAAACACCTTGGTCCAGCTTTAGGATCATCCCTGATGAAAAGCTATTAGCAATAAGAATAGAGAAAAAAGTGGGACTAGTGTTTTGTTGCTAAGTGTGAGGGGAGAGGGGACTAAGGATATTGTGGAGAAGGGGTGAGAAGAGGACCAAGCAGAGATTTTTAGTACAAATTTACACAGGGGAAGACCCAGAGTCCATTGCCAGAACATGATTTCCAATTTGTTTATTCAGTCCCATTATCTGTGTAAAATGAGCTGTCAGTGAAGCCACAAGTATGATGATTCTTTTTGGTCTTAACCACAAACAGGTTGGAATATTTACTTAAAGAGCCAGGAGCTCCAAGCTGGCCATTGTTAGTAGGATAATAAAATATTCATTGTGTTAAGACTGTGAAGTAAGTATTGCATTTATGACAATTATCCCTATTTTATAAAATAGAAAAGATAGATGAGGAGAGTTGGGACCTGTCACATAGATAAGTGTCAAAGATGAGATTCCACCCCAAACTTTCCCAACTTCTGCTCCAAAAGGTCCAGAACTCTATGCATAACACTTCCTAGCTAGGAGAAGGAAGTGTTTGCATTATAGAGGTGAGAGAGGATCGCTTTAATTAATAGTAAGTTGGATTCAAATCCTATTTTTATTCTTGACTGCTCTTGGCGACTTTTAAGATTATAAGATGAAGAGAAGATGCTGACTTGTATTGGAAGAGGAAGTTTCCTTACAGGAACTTCCCTTACTTCCATTTAAGTCTCAGTGAAAACCCCTTCTACAAAAAAAAAAAAAAAAAAAAAAAAAACTATTCTTAGTCCTCCTTAACCTTAATACCTTCTCTGTGAAATTGTTATTGTTCAGTCGAGTTCAATTCATCCTGACCTCATTTGGAGTTTTCTTGGCAGAGATAGCCGAGTGGTTTCTCGTTGCCATTGCCATCTCTAGCTCATTTGACAGATGAAAAAAAATTGAGGCAAACAGAGTTGAGTGACTTGCCCAGGGTCACACAGCTAGTAAGTTCTGAGGTCAGATTTGAACTCGGGAACACAATTTTCCTAATATCAGACCCAAGACTCTATTTACTGTACCACCTAACTGCCTTCATGGTGAGATTACCCTTTCCCCAACTTATCTGCATATTTTCTTTTTATATTTAGTTGTTTCCAAGTTATCTCTCCAGTAAGAGTGTGAACGCCTTGAAAGTAGGGAATTTCTTTTTCTTTTCTCTTCCTTCTTTATTTCTGTCCCCTCTCCCTCCCACTTTCCTTCCTTCCTTCCTTCCTTCCTTCCTTCCTTCCTTCCTTCCTTCCTTCCTTCCTTCCTTCCTACCTTCCTTCCTTCCTTCCTTCCTTCCTTCCTTCCTTTCTCTCTCTCTCTTTCTTATTTTCTTTTTTTCTTTCTTTCTTGTTTTGAACTGAGTTTGAGAGGTTTCTTTGAATTAAATAAGAAGGATGTCTATGAATGCATTTGTCTTAGGCTGCTTGTAGGTCAAGTAGTTTGTTTAAAGCCTTAATATCCTATTTGCCTTGTATATAGAGCATGTAGTAATTTAACCTGTTAATCAATACTTTGGCCTCTTTCCCCCATCTAATGCTTCAATTATGCAGACAATAGTAGTCTTTAAAACTTCCCTGAATGAGTATATCAAGACAGACACCACTCTAAACAGTGAGCCTCTCTTTGAGGTGAGGTAGGGTTAGGTAATAGGTGTACTAATCTTTTGAATGCATTGTGACTAAATTAGCTATTGACAGAAAAAAAAAAATCTAACAAAGGGATATATTTTTTTAAAAAAGGTAAACTGGAGAGACTTTCCACATTGACTGGTAATTTTAAAACTAAAATGGATCTAAAGTCCTCTGATAGATGGGGGTAAGGGGAAAATGCAAAGATTGCTTTCTTTTTGTTATGGTAATTATGCCTGTTATAAAAGCAATTGTCCTCCCAAATCTCCCACCCCAGGAAACTGAGATTTTATGTCAAAAATGCAGTGTCTGGGATGGGCCCCAGCTAACTGCCGAAAGGAGGACATTGTTAAAACTGGATTATAATCTAGCTAGACCTTTCCAGGTCTCCTAATGCCCAGGTCAGGCCTCTTCTAATACAGAAAAACTTTTAATTCAGAATAAAAG
>JAJPUD010001109.1:221711-244190 GCA_023553655.1 Myrmecobius fasciatus
GGAGGGAAAGAGGGAAGGAGGGAAGGAGGGAAGGAGGGAGGGAGGGAGGGAGGAAGGGAAGAAGGAGGAATTGGGCCTACAATTTTACTAGTGATTTATTTGTTTATGATTTATTTATGATTTGTGAATTTTTTATTATTAACTCTCCTAGATGAGGAAACTTCCTCCACCAATGCAGATCGGCACCATCTCCGGAATTTATAGTCCTAAGAGAAGTGAAATGTGCTTTTTAAAAATAAGTTTTAAGTGTGCATACCCTTTAACCCATCATTGTTTCTATTGGGCTTATATTCCAAAAAGATATTAAAGGAAGGAAAAGGACCCACATGTGCCAAAATGTTTGTGGCAGCCCTTTCTGTAGTGGCTAGAAACTGGAAACTGAATTGATGCCCATTAATTGAAGAATGGCTGAATAAGTTATGGTATATGAATGTTATAGAATATTATTTTCTATAAGAAACAATCATCAAGATGATTTCAGCGAGGTCTGGAGAGACTTACAGGAACTGATGTTGAGTGAAATAAGCAGAACCAGGAGATCATTATACACAGCAACAGCAAAATTATACGGTGATCAATTCTGATGGATGTGGCTCTTCTCAAGCTCAAGAATGAGATGATTCAGATCAATTCCAATTGCCTTGTGATGAAGAGAGCCATACACACCCAGGGAGAGGCCTGTGAGATCTGAGCGTGGACCACAACACAGCATTTTCACTCTTTCTGTTGTTGTTTCCTTGCATTTTATTTATCCTTGCATATGTTTTGAAAATTAAAAATTTCAATAAAAATAAGTTCAAGGTTTACAAAATACTTACTTCACACTAACCTTATGATTAGTGGTGCTTGTAGTATTTTCCTCATTTAAGAGATGAGGATCTAAAGCTCAGCTCTCTATGCAACAAGTCATTGAGGATCAAATAAATAGTATCAACGCAAGATTTGAATCAGCTGTCTCCAGATGTTCCCACTATACCACCCAGAAATGATTAGATTGCCCAATAATCCCTAATCCAAGCTCCATGTAAATTGCCAGAAAGAAGCCTGGGACCTGGGTTGTGTTTCATCAGAAATAAAAGACCCCTACAAGCATTATTTTTCTTGTTATTCTTTACGGAACGTCAATATTTATCATGTTCTTCTTCCTGGCAGGTGGAGTGGATACAACAACAAGTGGTTAAAAAAAGGATAAAGAGGGACTTTGAACTCAGTGGTGCCCAGTCTACTTACTTCAATGATCCCAAATGGCCAAGCATGTGGTATATGGTAAGTACAAGCAATAACAACAAAAAGTATTGATTCTAATTCATACAGCTTAGGTCCTTACTGATTGATGGACTTCTGTTGGGACTGGATATAGTAATCAAATAGTGAGATGGAGCATTATTTTCTGCTTCAAAGCCAATAATTAGGGATTAGTTAATGTGCTAAAAAGAGTAGAACACTCTTAATAACATTTTTTTTTACTTCATTGAATTTTACTCTATATAACATTAAACTAGAAGGTGGAAATGGGAAGTTTAACGATTGGGATTTTCTTGAGAGAGATCAGTCTAGGCCTTAGCATTCCAATTGAGAGGTGAAAAATTGGAAAACAAACCAAGGAAGAGAAACCCATGGATTTATTCATATGTCATTATTGAATTTTTTAAAGCAAGATCTGTGATTTTACTGGCATAAAACTAACTCAGTGAGGAATTACTACCAGCACAATTGGGCACTTCTTTTGCACTTGTAGTCTTACTATAAACATTTGAGGCATGAGAACTTGTGACTTGCTCAAAGTTGGAAAACTAGGGGCAGCTAGGTGGCACAGTGGATAGAGCACCAGCCCTGAAGTCAGGAAGACCTGAGTTCAAATTTGGCCTCAGACACTTAACACGTCCCAGCTATGTGACCTTGGGCAAGTCACTTAACCCCAATTGACTCAGGGGAAAAAAAAGTTGGAAAACTAATATTATTTCAGAAGCTAGATTTGAATCTGGGTCTTTCTTACTACTCCATGCTGCCTTTTAATACATGGATTTTTGTTTGTTTATTTGTTTGGTTTGGGGTTTGTTTTGCTTTTTTTGTGTGAGTAGGGCTTGTTTCCTGGCACATAGTAAATGATGAATAAATATTCATTACTTGATTGATTGAATCAAGCACTAGTAATTACCCATCTCTGGTACATATCTGACCAATTCAACAATTCTGTTAAATCAAGGAAATGTAGGAAGAGAAAAGAATGGGAACAGGATCCACAGAATTCCTAGTCATCAGTGACCACCAGGTATTGTTATTTGTCCTTTGTTCTGGAGGAGGAACATGACATCAAGAAGTGATGGAAGTGAATTAGATTTCAGTGAGGAAGGGCTATGCAAGGTCACCTGCCTCACTTTCCCCCCCAGAGCCATCTGGGTTCAGTGACAAGATATGAATCAGGATGATTGGGTATGGCCCTGGATGCATTGGGAGACCTTGGCCTTTTTAGGCTAATTTTTTTTAAGCAGTTCTCCATTTGACTGTCAGGTACAATTTCTGGAAAAGATGATTTCAGAGGTTTTTCATTCTTCTGAGACTAATCTGACCATTCCATAGTTGTGTATAAGAGAAAAGCAGAACTTTTATAGAATGAGGTTATCCCTCTCAATGTTATTGGTGGGAGGGAGACAAATCAGGTTTTTGCTGATTGAAAAAAAAATTAAAAAAAAAATAAAGTCTAAAGTTAAAACTTAGATGTCATTTGTTGAGTGTTCACATAAACCTAACCTGGGTAATTTAAGCTTGATTTTTTGTGACAGTTACCTGGTTTCACTGTCAGCTTTTCCATTTGATTAGTTGACCCCTTTAACATTTGAAGTTGTTTTCAGTTTATAGGGTCACTGCTCTTGTTCGGAATGAAAATAAGTTCTGATTATATGCTATTTTTGAGTGCTGCAGGAAGTGAAGATTGTGCATGACAGGAGAATTACACTAGAGATGGGCCAAAATTTTGAAAAGTTAGTGAGAACTCACATTATAGATGGCTTTAACATTATAAGGCAATCTATATAGCCATTTTCTTTCTTTTTTTTTTCATCTTGGAAAGTTCTACTTGCCTCTAAGGAAAATAAAATATTAATGAGGGGACTCATGGGTCCAAAATTGATGTTGACCATTGAAACATTTATTCTGGGAAGTTAGTTTAACATGCAATATATAAAAAATTACCAGAAATCCATTAGATTTTAAAAATTTGGTCCAGACTTTTGATTTACTTGTTACAGGAAGAATTTCTAAGAGGAAGCCTTCTATATAAATATAGGGAAGTTACCACCTTTGCTCCTTAAAATCTGAGAGTTGCCTTGATACTGAAAATTTAAGTAATAATGATAAATGTCATAACAATTTAAAGTTTGCAAAACATTTTACATGTATTATCTCACAACAACTCTCTGAGGTAGGTGTTATTAATATTCCCATTTTACAAATAAGGATACTGAGGCTCAGAAATTTAAGAGACTCAGCAGTCACATAGCCCATATTTGTCAAAGATGGTATTTAAATCCAATTCTTCCTAATTCATGCTTTCCAATAAGAATTTCCTTCTTACCCTGATAGAATGTAAACTCCTTCACGTCAGGGACTATTTCATATCTGTCTTTTATCTCTAGTGTCTAGAATATAACAAATTTATATTACATATTTATTGATTGGTTACTTATCATTACACTGAAAGATTATTATTTGATAGAAATTTTAGGAGTGGGAAGTTTATATATAAAATAGATTTTAAAAAATTTTAAAGTCATGTTTTACATTTATCAAGGAATCTAGTAAGACCTTAGTAGTCCATATCCCACTTAATTCTACTACCTTCCATTTGTTTGTTGTCTTCAATTTATCCTGCCTATATCATGTGTATAGTAGATATATGCATGCATATATAGATATAACAATCTGAGTCTTTCTTTATAATAGGTAAGTGTCATGTTTCATCATGAGATCCCCAGTGAAGCTAGTCTTTACATTGATAAGAGTTCCTAAGTTTCATTAATCAGAGTTCTTTAATTGATTTTTTTTTTTTTTTTGATGAGGCAATTGGGGTTAAGTGACTTGCTAGGATCATATAGCTAGTGTTAAGTGTTTGAGATTATATTTGCACTCGGGTCCTCCTGACCTCAGGGCCTGCACACTATCCATTACCTAAATCTAAATGTTCCATTTTCATTGATCTTTAATACAAACACTGTTGGAACTTAGCACTTGACCTTCTGATGGAAGCCTTTTTGTCTAAAATTTTATAAATATATTAAAATGGTAACTTTACAATACCATGAAAGTAATTTTGTCTTTTTGTCACTAAAATAATAATAATTATAAATAATATTATCAACAATTATATCTTAATCAATATGATTAAGTATACTAATATAGATAATTATTATTTAGTAGATTATTTTGGTATGGAACTGCTTGTTCACCTCAGGATTAGTAATGATTTTCATAAAATCGATAATAAATAATGTTACATTTGCAAGCCCAATAGAATATTTTTAGAAATGAAACTGGCCAAATTCTAGTGTTTATTGACTACAGTGAGAACTCTGGATTCAAGTTTCTAATCTGACTCTAATTGGCCAGCAATGGGTTTAAACCAATCCCCATTTGATCATTGTTTGGGTCCCGATTGACTCTGAATGTAAGAAGCAGTCATTCCTGCTTTGGTCAGAAATTTTGAGGGTCTTCCCTTTTCAGATTCATTCATTTATTTAGATTTTTTGGGACTAGGCTAAAGAGGAGATTGTTTGCCTCAATTGCTACCTAGTTTTAATTACTGAATGGGTGCTACTCAGTCAAACTGAGACCTGTTGAAGATCTTAGCATCAAAAGGTCAAGGTCTTCCATTGCATCCAGAGCCATCTTCAGTTGTTCTGTATCTGGCCACTGGACCCAGATAGCTCTGGAGGGGAAAGTGAAACAGGTGACCTTGCACAGACCTCCCTCATTAAATCCAACTCACTTACATGTCATGGCATCCCCTCTCTAATGTCATGGTCCTCTTGGATTGTCCTTTTTCAAAAGACAAACAGCAACCTGATACATAGATGTTTCAAAGTCTTGACCAAATAATTTAATCTCTTCTGTCCTGATCTGACAGCTTTCAAACTTTTTGATTTTAAAAAATTTAGTCTGTCTTTGTTGCTATTTATTCATTTCACTCATGTCTAACTCTTTGGACCCCATTTGGAGTTTCCTTGGTAAAGATACTGAAGAGGCTTGCCATTTCCTTCTCCAGCTCATTTTGCAGTTGAGGAAACTGAGTTGTTACTTGTCTTGAGTCACATAGCTACTAAGTGTCTAAGGCAGGATGTAAATTCAGGATGAGTTTTCCTTCCTCTAGGTTCAACACTCTATCCACTGCACCACATACCTGCCTATAGTCTCTCTTTATACTCTCAAAATTATTGTGTATCCTGCAGTAAGGATCTATTTATCTATTTATCTATAATATGATAAATATAATATTAATACATTATATTTATATCTATTAAATTTTTAAAGCTGTTTTTAGAAATTAAAACATCTTAGTAACTAGATTTTATCTCATGGATGTCTTGAATGGTTCTTAAAACCTCTAGGAGTATCTGGACTATGGCCCTTGGCAGTTCTCTAACACCAAAAATTACACAGTAGATGCATATCTGCATTGTTAGAGGGAGTCTTTTCTATGGGAGTTATTTCCTATACTAAGTCAAACACAAATGGCATCTTTAAAAAAATTGAAAATATTTCTTTCAATAAAGAGGTTTTGGCTTCTTTTGAGGGTAATAATATTAATAATAGCAATAATAATTAGCCTTTATAGTGCCTTAAGGTTTATAAAGTACTTTACCAAAAAATTCTTTTTATCCTCACAACAATTATTATCTCTACTTTACAGGTGAAGATACTGAGGCAGATAGAGTTAAGAATAATATTAGTATTTACATACATTTTAAAGTTTGGGAAGCTCTTTAAGAATTTTGTCTCATTTTGTCATCTCTAGGAGGTGGGTGCTACAATTATTCCCATTTTATAGATGAAAAAAAATAAGGCAGAGAGAGGGTAACTGATTTGTCTAGAGTCACAGAGCTAGTGAGTATCTGAGTCTGTCTTTGAACTTGTCTCCCAAATTCTAAGCTAATGTTCTATCTCCTTAATGCCCTTATCTTGCCACTTGCACAATTATCCTGTTATTAAGAAATGACAGCCTGCTTAAACTAGATAGTAATTAAAATGAAGTTGCAGAAAGGGGGAACTTTTTTTTTCTTTTCTCTTTCTCCCTCTCCCTCTCCTTGTCCCTTTTTCTTTCTTTCTTTGTCTCTCTTTCCCTCTCTCTCTTTCTCTTTTTGTTAAAGTCCATGACACTGGGTTTCATGAAGGCATGTTGGTTGGTTCTTTTGCAAATTATTCTTTTAGATTTGCAGATCAGCAGAGTGAGAATTAGCCTAGTTCTGCTGTGTGTGGGGGGACATAGCTGCCAAAAACGATTGACTAGCTAGGACAGTAATTGTGAAAAATGATTTTAAGCCACATGGTACTTTTTCAGCCAACTGGATGGGGTTCAGCACTCCAAGAGTGTGGAGCATGGCTGTTTCTGTGGTTGGCGCGCTCGAACCTTTCTGGTGATTTATATTCTCATTTAACTCTAATAAAAACTGGTGGAGTTTACAGCATTATTGGCCTGGCAGCTTTGAAATCATCCTTTTAAAATATCCCATTTAGTTTTTTAAATTGAAAATGCAACATGGTAGAAATATGTAACCATGTGGCACAGCCGGAGGGAACCAGGAGGTCTCAGTGAAAAAGAGCAGAGACAAAAGGCAGGCTAGCAAATGATGCTGTGGAATGATCTTTGGATGAGGAAGCAGGAGTCATGAGCTTTTTATCCAAGCTCTGTCACTAACTAGCTATGTGACCTTGAAGAAGTCATCTTTCATTTCCTCCTTATTTACATCATCTATAAAATGAAGAAATTAGACTAGACAATCTCTATAGTCCCTTCGTTCTCTAAAATGTTCAATTCCCCGTACCAGAAAGAGCAATGGATATTATAGAGTGGCCAAAGCCAACACTGAAGTTATCTAGTTAACCTCAACACTAGTCCTAGTATTGCCCTAACTTAGATGAAACTATTAAATTAAATCTCAGTGGTTATATGAAACAAATGAATAAACAAACATCCCCCCCCAAAAAAAAAGAACCTTCTCAGTGTAATGAAGTGAAAAGATTACAACATTTGATGTCAGAAGACCTGAGTTTGGGCCCTCACTCTGCCACTTATTACCCTTGTGACCTTGAGGAAAATATTTGACCACTCTGGACCCCAATTTGCTCATTAAAAAAAATGAAGGATTGAATTGCATAATTTCTAAAGTCTTTCTAGTTCTATGATCTGGTAGAGGGCAGTTAGATTGGTGCAATGAATAGAACACTGGATTTGCAAGTAGGAAAATTCATCTTTCTAGCCTTAGATACTTATCAGCCACTTAACCCTATTTGTTTCAGTTTCCTAATCTGTCAAACAAGCTGGAGAAGGAAATGGCAAGTCATTCCAGTATTCTTGCCAGAAAATCCCAATGGGGATCACAGAGTTTGACACAATGAAAATAACTGAATAACAACAATTCTGTTAATATTGCCCTGAAAGCATACCCCAAACAAAAACTTTGCTATATTCTCTTTTTTTTTTTCTTCTCTGATTCGAGTTTTCCAAAGTCCAGGTATTTCCTTTCAATAACACTAGAATCTAGAACAAAATATCATGAGGGGAATATGGATTTGCTCTATGACACTGATGTGGTAAATTGCTTTTTTTCAAGGTGGGCTTGCTTCCTCCCATGGTGATTGTCATCTTTGTACTTTGCCTTATGGTCTTTCTTGGACTAGTGGGATTGTTACTCTTTTGCTCTTTATGTCATGGTATCTTTCTAGAATTACCAAGGGAACAAAAATTAGATCACCTACACTTCCACTACAGATTCAGTCTGATCACATGGTTGTGCTGACTTCTTTGTCACTAGTGAAAAAAGAATTTTAGTTACAGTTATCCCTGAGACACTTAGGTAAAAGTTTTAATTCCCAAAACATATATTTCTATGAAAAAATTATAGTTTCAAGAAAAGACCTGAAACATGAGAGGCAGTATAGCATAGGGAATAGAGATTCAGCCTCAAAGCCAGGAAGATCTGGATTTGAGTCCCAGTTCTGATGCATACTGGTTGTTGGAATCTTGAGTAAGTCACTTACCTTCTCAATGCTTTAGGGAACACATTAAGTTGCATTGCAGAGAAGGTGCCAACCTGCAAAGTTTATAGAACTTTAAGTCTGAATGGGAATAAAATGTAGTTTTATTTGCAGTTTATGAAGTTCTCCATTATTTTTAAAATATACTTCCCATTTTTACCCTTTATAGAGTGATAGTATAGCAGTTATCAAGGCAAGGTAGATGAAAAGAGGGGGACTGGAAAGATAGAAGGGATAGAACTATTTAGAAAAGCAATGATATTCTTCCCTCCTCCCCTAGTTTTTAGCATTTTAGTCATTTCTCACAATACCTTCCATCCTTTCCCCATTTCCATTTAAATATTCCTTTGTTACAAAGAAAAACAGTAAAAGTAAACTGACAAACTTATGACATCATATATAACATTGTGTACCCATAATCTCCCATTTCTCTACTAAAGAAACAAAAGGTTTTTTTCTGGCCACTATTATTTATTCATTATTATTGTTGGATTGTTCATTGCCATTAAAGTAAGTACATCTTTTAGAATTGTTTCCTTTTACATTAGAATAGCAATGTATTTTTTTCTCTTGATTCTGCATTCTTAACTCTGCAATATTTCACACAAGTCTTCTCTTGTCTCTCTGAATTCCTAATGTTCATTTCTTAACAGTTCAATAGTTTGTTCAGCCAACCAATGGGGCACCCATTTTGTCTCTAGAGTTATGATGCTTACAAAGGGTACTGCTTTGAATATATTATTTTATCTGAAACCTTTTTTAAAATCAAAATCAAAGAATATAAATAATTTAGTGATATTTCTCTCAGAATTAAACTGTTTTTTAGAATAGCTGAATCCATTTATAGTTCTACCAACAATGTGCTTATCTTTCCACAGACCTCCTAGCATTGATTTTTCTATTTTTAAATGCTTATTTGTGAATTTGACAGCTGTGAAGTGAAATCTCATTGTTGTTTTAATTTGTATTTATTGTGTTATTAGCGATTTGGAATGTTTTATAATATGATTATTGACCATTTGCAATTCTGTTAAATTTTTGTTGACATCTTTTGATCACTTATCTATTCAGAAATATCTCCTGGTCTTACAAATCAGGGTCATTTTATTACATGTTTTAGATTTTAAACTATTGTCATAGATCATTTGATGAAAAGCTTTCCTCTCAAATGTCAGATTTTCTTATCTTGCTTGCCTTGATTTTGATTATGGGAACCATTTTTAATTTAATGCAATTGAATTTTTCTATCATAATCAAACCTTTATTAAAGAATTCTAATAATTAACAACTTGAAGGACTTTTCATTCTCCTTTTTAAAAAAAGAATGTGACCTTAGATCACATATCCAATTGGAGATTATTGGACTATATGACATAAAAATGCCAATCTAAACCTAATATAGATCCAGAGGAAGAAAACTGAAGCTCTAGCAGTATGATAAGAAATCTGGTACTCAGAAACATTTCCATACCCACTCAGCTAATGAATGTAGAATTCATGATTCTATCCCCTGATTCCAAGTTCAAGGTTCTTTCTACCACAATATACTAATTCCCAAGTTGACAAAAATATAGGTTTTCATGTATGTCTTCACATAATGTAGTTTCTAGTCTGTTACTTCAAAGTTCCCCGAAGATTTACTTTTTTGCCATCATTTTTCTTAAGATCTGAATTTTTTTCTCAATGAATTTTATTATTTTGTTTAGTTCTCAAATTCTTTAATACCCTTTAAAAAGTTATAAAGTGCTAAGTTCATCACATCAACACTTCATTTCCCTATACTGAAAATCCTATTGAATTACTAGGATTAGCAATTATTAATTAATTAGTTACATCAATGGAACTAGTAAGTATTCCTTTGTAACCAGGGAGTAAAGAGCAATATATTGTTTCTGCTAACACCAATAAAAATCAATTTCTGACCATTCTATCAAGATTAATCAATGCTATAAGACTAGAAATATGCTACTTTTATTTTTTTTCCCTTTTGGAAATATTTATTTCAGATCAGAACTCATCAAAAATAGGATTTGCAAGAATTTAGGAGTCAATGCTCAAATCCTTTTTATTTTGGGACCTTTCAAAAAAATCTAGAGTTTTCTCTCTTTGACTTTTAGGCCATTTCTTAAAAAGTGTTCAGCAATTATCAAGTTCAAAGGAAATATGTGGGAAACATGTCAAGATGAGCTCTACTTACTGCTTCAAGAAGTTCCTTTTTTTCTTTTGATAAGATAGGCAACAGATCTTTCATTAATTTCTTCTATTTTGGCTGAAATCCACAAGAATAAAATAAAAACAATTTTGACCTCTTTCCTCCATCCTCCACCATCAAGAATAACATTTGGAAAAGAACCCAGCACATAGTAAGGACTAAATAAATAAATTCTTGCTGACTGATTGACTGCCCCTTTATAGTGAAATAATGAAATTCCTTCTCTGAGTTGATTTTATTACTCTATCCTCCACAATCTGATTTCACTAAATAAGAGCAACATGGTATGATGGAATGAATGTTTCATTGGGAAATAAAAATTTGGTGTTGACTACCTTCTCAGCCATTTATTAGCTTCATAATAGTGAACAAATCACCTAACTTCTAGTGACTTCTAAAGTGAGACTTCTAGTTAGCTCAGAGGCAAAGTGACCTAGTGGAAAGAACTTGGGGACAAGGAACCTGGATTTGAATTCCAGCCTTGCTACTCAACATTCATGTAATCTTAAGCAAGTATCCTCCAGGTCTCAGTTTCCACATCTATAAAATGAAGGGACTGGAACAGATGCTCTGAGGTCTTTTTCAGTTCTAAATCTATGAAACTATGAGTCCCACAACTTGAGTTGAATTCTACTTCTGTTACTCTATAACATCTCTGAGCTTCAGTTTCTGTATTTGTAAATTGAAGAAATTGATCTAGATGCCTTCTGAGATCCCTGGCAGTAGATAATTTTTAAATATTTTTTCTCCTAAAAATAATAATGATAATAACTAGCATTTATATAATGTTTTAAGGTTGGTAAAACATTTTATAAATATTATCTCATTTTATTCTTGCAGCAATTATGGGAGGTAAGGGCTATTATTATCCTCCTTTTACAAATGAGCAAACTAAAGCAGAAAGACATCAAGTGACTTGTAGAAGAAAACACTGTTTTGTACTGAGGTCTTCCTGAAGCCAAATTTAGCCTTCTATATCACCCAGCTAAGCAGTCCTCTTTATTTGCAGGTGCTTGGGTGAAAATAAACCCAAGCATTGTCTTGATCAGCTACCTTAAGTAGGAGGTGAGGGGTGAAGAAGAAAGCAGAAAACAGGCCCTAGAAAAATTGCCTAATAGATAAGTTTAGATGAAAGGCCTTGAATCAACAAATCTGAGACTTTACAATCACAGAGGAGATTAGGTCAGTTCAAGGTTCACTGGTATCAGCTTTGTAACAGTAAATGAGTTATTCATTAAGGAAAATCTTTACCCAAGGATATGTTATTACTTTCACAAAAAACAACTTGGTTTCTAGTAAAAGATGACTCAATACCCAATTTGGAGCTGTGCCTGCCAGAGCAATCCAATGAGAGCTGGGGGACTCCTCAAATTTATTTACCTAAAATAAGTTCACTAATTGCAGCTGTCTTTACAATCATCTCCACTTTGTCAGAATGTGTATTGGAATGGAAATTTGGAATCAAAGAATCTGGGCTTTAATCTCAGCCCAACCACTTATTAGTTATGTGATTTAGGGTAATTTGGTTCACCTCTCTAAGTTCCAGTTTCCTCATCTGTGAAAGGAAGGGTTGGACTAGGTGACCTCTGAGGTCTTGTTCTGCTCCAAGTCTATGATCCTATACTGGAAGTATTTTGGGATGACTCTTCTAAATAGAACATAATTGTCTGTCCTTCCTGGAAGGACTTTGACAGGGTCATAGATGACAATGAGATAATTGTCTCGTGGTTGATAGGTTAAATGACCCTCATTACTTACCTTTCTACTGCTGGTGCCATCAATGACAAATTCACCTATACATACATTTATTGAGCGTGCTAAGTGTTTAGCTAGGTTCAATATTCAGGTAGGCAACTATTTATCTGATGTTAATTTCAGGAATGGAAAGATTGTAAGGAGAACTCTCCTTAGAACTTTGATAGGTCTTGTCTTTCACTAGAATAGCCTTTAAAAAGCAAGCTTGTCTTTTTTTCCTATACCATGATGAAGTGTTTAGCAAGATTAGATGGTATCATGATCATCATACCTGATATAAGAGACATTGTAGAAAGCTGGATATAAAATTGGCCTAGGACTCAGGGAAACCTGTCTTTAAGACCAGTTCCTGACACGTTCTGACTGTGTGATCCTGGGCAAGTCATTTAACATCTCAATAACAGGCAACATTCTAAGACTACCATTTACTAAGTAGTTGCTCATCTGATTTCAAAGAATACGTTTTATATATATTATATATATATATGTATATATGTATTTGTGTCATTGAATATGAGCCATTTTTATTCTTGTAGAATAGAACTATCTCTAAACTCCTAGGGATTAAAGAGAGTTTAGTTTTTTCATTTGTATCTCTAGCAACTACTAAATTGTCTGGCATATAGTCCCATAAGTGTTTGATAAATGTTTGTTCTTTTAGTTGAGATGGATTGAATTGAATTGACATACTCCAGAGAGGGTCTGGAAGAGGCTCAATCAGAGAATACAAATATGCCAGCCTACAATTCCTCAATAAAGATTTCTTTGTTGTCCTTGGCTTGTAGACAGAAAGGTTCCCCATATTATAAATGTTTGTATGTGTAAGGGCCTTTGGTTATCTGAATAATACTTCAATGGATATGACTCCCAGGGTTGATCAGGGTTGGTTTTTTAATTAAGATCAGAAAAGAAGTTTCATTCTTCATTAGAGAATATGCATTTAGCAATCAGTATAGGCCATAAGCCAAGTCCACTACTCAATTTTGTGCAGTGAGGTGGGATTTGGAATGTTTTCTCTTTTTTTGGTTGAACTTGGCTTTTTTTTAAAGTGACTCAAAATTTCAATTTCACTTTTCTCAGTTGATGGAGTCTACAATACCTATGGGAATGAGATATAGGAAGGGCATAGAAAATTAAAATATAAGCTTCTTGAAGGCAAGAATTGTTTGTGCTTTTGCATATTCCCTGCCTGTCACAATGCCATATATATTGTAGGAGCTTCAATGTTTGTTAAGTGATTGACCATAATTATAACTTGGTATATAGAAAAGGTCCCTGATTCTTAACATTCTTAGCATCTACAAGTTAGACAGGTTCCAGACAAGAGAGGAAAGGAATTCCATGATTGTCATTGTAGGATAAAGACTTAATAGCTCGAAAAGAATGCAAGCAGGCATTCACTTTACTTTGCCTTGTCCTAATAACAGCATCATAATCACCTTCAGGAGTCCCAAAGATACATATTCTTGTCTAAAAAATCAAAAATGATAGTACTCAGTTGAACAGATTTCAGATTCTATGATAAGACTCCTTTGAAGCATTGTTCCCCACTCCTTCCAAAACTGGGAAATGGGAAAAGGTCCATTCATTATTTGATGAAAGGGACAAGTGAGGAGAATAGGCTAAAAAACATCATGTTTGTTTAATAGCAGTTTACCACTCTATTTCCCACTGTCCCCCAACCAAGGAGAAATTAGTGATCTCGAGGAGCTAGCAAAGTTGATGAAATTCATTGCAGACAAATGAAAAAGAATATACATAGTAATCAAATAATTTACACTAGTCTTTTACTCTAATGATCTGTGAATTAGTTCTACCTTAAGGGGAAAGGTGGGAAGATCTAGTAATGAGCTCAGATTACACAAAAGAAGCATTAGCCTGAAGTTTAACTATTGGGGAAGAAACTGAGAAAGATGTTTGCTCCTGTGGGAAAAAACAGAAAGTGGTAATTCACTTATTCATTCATTCATTTCTTCAATAGATACCTGTTTACAGTACCTACATGTTCTTTAAACAGACCTAGGATTCTTGTCTTGACAATCAACAAAACAACAAATCAAGCCCTGCTTTATAGTGTTTGCTGATTTCTACTGATATACATGTTGACACAAAATTTAACAACTGGCTTTTGCTAGCCAGTTTGAGCTGGCTCCAGAATACCCATGAATCTAGCATATAAACATACATGTGTTTGTGTGTGTAAATTATCCCTTATTCGCTGATTCACTCAAATGTAAAAAATATTGCCGAGCTGCATGGCTCGGTAAGTAAGAAAAGGTGAGGCAGATGGAGAAAAAGGAGTAAAAAGTGACTAAGTTTTCAGATCTGTGTGACTTGGAAAATAGTGCTACCATTAAAGGAAATTGATAAATTAAGAAGCAGAATTTTGGGGAAAATTTTGTTGATAGAATTGTGATCAGATACAGTTTTTTGTTTGTTTGTTTGTTTTGCACTGAGGCAATTGGGGTTAAGTGACTTGCCCAGGGTCACACAGCTAGGACGTACTAAGTGAATGAGATCAAATTTGAACTCATGTCTTCCTGACTTTAGGGCTGGTGCTCTATCCACTGCACCACCTAGTTGCCCCTGATCAGCTACATTATTAAGAGATATATCAATTCATTTTGAAGTCTGACTTCTAATTAGTTATCTCCTCTCTCTTCTTTCCCAAATTTAAATTAAAAAAAAAAAGAAAAAAAGAAAAAATTGCCCAAAAAAGAGATTTGCCCTAGAGTTTGTATGAAGAAGAAACTTTTAAAGCCAGAAAACAAACAAACAAACAAACAAAAAAAAAAACATGTTAAATGAATGTTGCCACTCTTCCAACAGAATACTGAGCTACTGGCCCAAATCTATATCTATACCAAGCAGTAGAGAAGACTTTTGACTGAATGAATAAAAAACTGAGAATTTCATTTCTCTTTCAACTTTTCGTACAAAGGAAGGCCAAGAGGGACTTTGCCTAGCCTCACACACTTATCATAAATGGCTTCTCTTGCTTCAAAGTGACCTGCCTTTGGCTATTTACTTCTCTGTTTAGCCTAAAGGGATAAATGAGGTAACCCAAATGGTAAATGGATGTTTTAGACATTTCTGAAAATTTTGATACATTTCATTTGGATAGGAGAAAGAAAGAGAAGCCTAGAAGACAAACCTGAAGAAAGCAAATTTATTTGAGAATAAATTAGTTTATAAAAGTGAACCCAATATCCTTCATTCCCTAATAAAATGTGGGAAAACACCACAGTTCTAAAAAAAAATAATTCCTTCTCTTGGGAAATAACACTGGTATTAACCAAAAATGAAATAATCAATCACCCTACCCTAAATAATTTACTTTTTTTTTTTAAAATCAGAGATCCATGTAGGATTAAATAAGGAAACTCCATAGAAGCATGACTTCAAATAAACACTCACTTTCTAGTCTTAAAGAATTGTCCTAGGCAAGAATGGGAATGGAGAGGGAAGGGAGAAATGACTGAAACATTAGATAACATTCCCACAGTGAGTATTCCCACTGTGCTGCTTAGAAATAGTGAGTGAATAAAGCTAATGGCACAACAGGTAAAAAGTAAAGTTCATGAGTTAATCTCAATCCATCATTTAAAAAAGGATACACACTTTTTTCAGTTCCAGATATACCTGAGAACTCCATCTTACATGAAGAGGGCACTTTATAATTGTATATTGTTTCATCTCTGCCACAGAATAGAGTTAAGACAAATGATTCTGCTATTAATCACCTTTAAGCAGTTGATTGGAATTCTGGAACTAATCCTTTGAACTGTAATAATAAGAATAAGTAGCATTACATAGTGCTTTAAAATTTGCAAAGCACTTTAAAACTCTTCTCTCATTTGTTCCTCACAACAACTCTGAGAGGTAGAAACTATTATTATTATTATTATTATTATTATCATTTTACAGATGAGGAAACTGAGGCAGACAGAGGTTAAGTGACTTGCCAAGGATCACACAGCTGCTAAGTATCTAAAGCTAGATTTGACCCTGCATCTTCCTGACTCCTGACCTCTTTTTTTAAATTTTTATTTATTTATTTATTTATTTTTTTTGCTGAGGCAATTGGGGTTAAGTGACTTGCCCAGGGTCACACAGCTAGGAAGTGTCTGAGACCAGATTTAAACTCAGGTCCTCCTGACTTCAGGGCTGGTGCTCTATCCACTGCGCCACCTAGCTGCCCCACTCCTGACCTCTTAATGGTAGGGGTCCATATATTTATACTAAGAATGATTTGGGGTTACTGGCTGCCTGACTAGGTATCTCAGAAGTTAGAGCAGCCAATCCTAGAACCAGGAAGACTCACCTTCCTGAGCTCAAATCCCGCCTCAGCCACTTACTAGCTTTGTGAACTTGGGCAAGTCACTTCACCCTGGTTACCTCAGTTTCCTCATCTGTAAAATGAGCTAGAGAAGAAAATGGTAGACTATTCCAATATCTTTATCAAGAAACCCCCAAATGGGGTCATGAAAAATCAAACATGATTGAATGACATTGGCTGCCTGAACAGTACTATATTAGCCACAAAGAGATGAGTTCGTGAAAGACATAAAGTATCATTTACTTTGTGTCTTGGATCTTTATTCTCTCCTTCCTGTCTTTAGTCACAGAACAAGTACCTATTCATTTTATATAGACTCTTGATTCCTTTCCCTCTCTCATCTTATTCCTCCCATCTATTCATTTTCTCTCTCATGTATCTTCAAACTGTCCTTTTTCTTGAGCTTCTTCTACCCATTAGCCCACAAAGATGCTTAGGACTCATTAGTCCTAAAAATAAGTCTACCCTTGACGCCACTAATCCCATCCACTGATTTTTCCATTTTTCTTCTCTATTTGATTCTTAAATTTCTTGAAAAGACTGCTTATATTTCATGCCTACACTTCTGTACTATCTGCTACGTCCCCAATCCTTTGCCACCTGGCTTTTACCTCTTCCATTTTACGGAAATTTATCTCTTAAAGGTCATCAATGACCTTCTCATTAATAAATCCAGTTGTCTTTTTTTTTTTAGTACTTACTTTTTGAACTCTGTAATATGTGATAGTGCCAATCACTCCCTCCCTTGACCTCTGAGCCACCACATTCTCTTGATGGCTGTCCTTTTCTCTTCTTTTTGCTATTAGCTCTTTCCCTGACCTCTTAAAAAAACAAAAAAAAACCTAACCCTTCATCTGTAATTCCCTATTGCTTGAATAAAGTTCAAAATTCTTTGCCTGACAGACAAAAAATATTGTAATGTGCCATATTCTCACTTTAGTTCATATTATTCCCTTCCGCACATTTTATATTCTGTGTCAAACAGGGCTGCTCTGTTGCCCAAATATTAAGCTATGTACTAGGCACTGTCCTAAGTGCAAGGGATACAAAAATAGGCAAAAGATAGTTCCTATTTTCAAGGAGCTCACAACCTTCCCTGCTTGCCTTTATATCCTTTGTCCCTTTCAGCCAGAATATTCTCCTTCCTTCTCAAATCCTTATCTTCCTTTTAAGGCATAATTCACATGTCACTTCATCCATGAATTTCTCTTTTGGTTCTCTATGTTGGTAATGGGCTTCCTTTCCCCAGATTTCATATAATGCTTTGCTGTAAAGTTTTCTAATGCACTTATCATACATGTTTGTCTTTTCCCTTTGCTTAACAGTAAGAAAGAAGGAAATATGCATTTATATAGAGTCTAGGAAGTAAATAGAGTGCCAGGCATAAAATTAGGGAGATTCATCTTCCTAACTTCAAATCTGACCTCAAACACATACTAGTTGTGTGACCCTGAGCAAGTCACTTAACCTTGTTTGCCTTAGTTTCTTCATCTGTAAAATGAGCTGGAGAAGGAAATGGCAAACCATTCCAGTAACTGTGCCAAGAAAACCTCAATGGGATCATTGAATCATGACTGAAATAACTGAACAAAATAGAAAAAAAGTGTTAGTTTTTTTTTTTTGTTTTGTTTGTTTTTGTTTTTTAATAAATACCATTTCAGGGCAGATAACACAGTGGATAGAACACCAGTCCTGAAATCAGGAGAACCTGAGTTCAAATCCAGCCTCAGACATTTAAGACTTCCTAGCTGTGTGACTCTGGGCAAATCATTTAATCCTAATTGCCTCAAAAAAAAAATTAAATAAATGAATTGTTCCCCATTTTAAGGTTAAAGAAACTGAGATAGGTTAAATGACTTGCCCAGGCTCACATAGCTAACAAGTATCTGAGATCAAATTTGAACTCTTGTCTTTTGGACTCCAAACTTCTATCTACTACACCTCCTAGTTACCTCTAAGCTGACTTTGTTATAATGTGTCTTATTTGAATCACATATTTTCTCTGGTACCTATCACAGTGATAGTAGGAGATTAACAAATGTTTATAGAGTGAAAGCATCCCCAAAAGAGTTTCAGATATTTGTAGGTCACTATTATGTCTCCTCTACATCTTTTTAGGTTAATCATCTCAAGTTCCTTCAATGATTAATGTGATAAAGTCAAACTTTCTGGCCAATGATTTGAAAACTAAAAAATCATTGGGATATTATTTGTTTCTCCTGTTCTGTGTCTTTTCTATTCTCAGCTGATAGCAGCTCAGTAGTCATATGTGCCCACATTATTGATTTACATGTTCTTTTTATCTCTTTTGTATTTTGTACAAGATTAGAGACTTTACCTAATTGAAGGAATGTGGTGCTCCCTTTTTCACTTCCTCACTTGGATTTCATCTCCCACTTTCGTTTTCCAAGTCCAAAGATAATATCTGGCTGTCCCCTGTAGCTTTACCTCACAACAACTATAGGAAATAAATGCTATTATTATCCACATGTTATAGTTTAGGAAACTGAGGCAGGCAGAAGTTAACTAAATCGCCCATGATCGCACAACTAGTATGTGTCTGTGGTCAGATTTAAACTCAGTCAGGTCTTCCCAAATCCAAACCCAATTCTCTGCCCATTGAGCTACATAACTGCCCCATATAAACTGATCTGATGAACTTTGGCTTCATTTGAGAGTGCCATCTTTTTTTCTCTTTTAATAGTAGTTAATTTTTTCCACAAATATATGTAAAGATAGATTTCAGCATTCACCTTTGTAAAATTTTGTGTTCCAAATTTTTTTCTCTCTCCCTCTCCTGCCCTTTCCCCTAAGCAAGAGATTCAATATAGGTTAAACAGCAATTCTTCTAAACATATTTCCATATTTGTCATGCTGCACAACAAAAATCAGATAAAAAAAACCACAAGAGAGAAGAAACAAGCAAACAAACAACAATAACAACAAGAAGTGAAAATACTATGCTTCCTAATACAGTCTTCCTAATTCTATCTCTGGATGTGGATGGCTCTTTCCACTACAAGTCTACCACACTATACTACAAGCCTTGAATCACCTCATTGTTGAAAAGAGCCAATCCCATCACAGTTGATCATCACATAATCTTGTTATTGTGTACAATATTCTCTTGGTTCTGCTCATTTCTTTTTTTTTAATGCATTTTATTGAAGCTTTTTAATTGCAAAACATATGTATGGTTAATTCTTCAACAATGACCCTTACAAAGCTTTCTGTTACAAATTTTTCTCCCTTTGTCCCCACTCCTCGCCTACATGGCAGGAAGTCTACTACATGCTAATTATGTTAATGACAAATCGAATATATGTATGTATATTTCCACCCTTATCTTGCTGTGCAAGAAAAATCGTGTTTACAAGAAAAAAAATCTGAGAAAGGAAACACAATGCAAGCAAACATTCATGGAGGGCATGAAAATGTTATGTTGTGGTCCACATTTCATATCCCTTTCTCTGGGTATATATGGCTTTCTTCACTGACCAAATGGAACTGGTTTGAAGCATTTCATTGTTGAAGAGAGCTATGCCCATCAGAATTGATCATCATATAGTCTTGTTGTTGCCGTGTATAATCATCTCCTACTTCTGCTCATTTAACTCAGCATCAGTTCATATTAGTCTTCCCAGGTTTTTCTGAAGTTAGCCTACTCTTCCTTTCTTATAGAACAATAATATTCCATTACATTCATATACGATTCTACTATCTGTCTTGTCCCACCAAACCCCTATATACATATAATAATAGTAGTAGTAGTAGCTAATATTTATATGACATTATATGCCAAGTACTGTGCTAAGTACTTTACAATTTTTAACTCAAGTAATTCTCACAACAATATTATACTCATTCTATAGATGAGGAAACTGAAAAAGACTTGCTTGAGGAGCCACAACTATTAAGTGCCAGAGAAAGGATTTGAACTCAGCTCTTCCTGACTCCAGACCTGGAACTCTAACTACTGTTCCACTTAGCTGCCTCCATGTATGATTTATAAGTAATAAAATACTTTTGTCAAGGATAATTACGCAAGTGGGTTCTTATACTTTATCCTAGAAATGTCATAGCTCTTCTCATCAGTCTTATTTTTCACTCTCTGTTTGATGTGCCACAGAACTCAGTGTAAATTACTGGTTGATGGCAGACAGTGCAGTAAGTAAGCCTCCTGTAGGTTGGCATGCAGATTTTTTAAGAAAGCAGGTTTGTTTGTTTTATATAGCTTTTAGACATTGCTGTAGAATGTTTACTAAAGAAAATGCTTCATTAGATTCTTGAAAGGAGAAGATACTTATAGAACTAAGAAAAGTACCTGCAATTATACTTGACTGGTGCAGGATAAAAATGGAATGATTTCTTTAGTTATTTTGCCTTCTATGCTTCAGGGCATGAAAACTCTTTCCCAGAATCTGGAGGCAATCTTCTCCAAAGGATATTCTATTGAATAGTTGATCAACTGTCTTCTGGGATGCTTCATTTTTATCTAAGTCTCTTCTGATGAACCCACTGGGAGACAGGCTGAGATATATTATTGGGCTACATAAGAATGGCAGCATCTATGTGTCTTTGTCCTCAGAGCAACATCTGTGTATTACATATGTAGTCTCCTCTCTTAAAGGGACCAATAAAAGCCAAGATGTCAAGTAGCATTTGACAATTTTTTTTTTTTATTCAGCTTAGAAAGGAGGAGATTAAAATGGTCTCTTTAGTAGCTTTCTGGATTGATTTTCTCGCCAGTCAGAGGGGAGATTGTTTTTTTCCCTTAAAACAGATTTATTTTCCAGGGATACGTGATATAATAATAATACATGTGGGACCCACTTATTGCTATTGCTGGTTTTGTCTCAAGACATGAGAGAATACATTTGTATTGCCTTTTGAAATCTATCTAAAATGTGAAAATGTGTTTTTTTTAAATGGCAACAGGCCTGAAACATTAATTTTGCTATAGCTTATTCTTTCATGAGATGGGTGTTATTACCTGATGTCTGTAACTGCCTCTTTTTAAATGAAGTTCTTCTGCTCACTAAAGAAAGGTCAGCTCAATGCATATGAAGCAAAATCCAGTGGAAAAGGATAAAATTATATCCATGACTTCCATCAAAGCTATTGCTTTGATGGCATTTCCAGATTCCTTCCAATTAATTCTTTCTCTTTTTTTTCTGTTGTTGTTGTTGAGTTGTTTCAATTATGTGTGTGTGACCGCAATTGGAGTTTTATTGGCAAGGACACTGGAGGTTTTTGTCATTTCAGCTCATTTTACCTTGTAAGATAAGCAGAGTTAAGCAACTTGCTCAGGGTCGCATGACTAGTAAGTATCTGAGGCTGGATTAGAACCCAGCAAGATGAATGAATCTTAATGATTTCAAGCCCAGTGCTCTCTCCGTAGTTTTCACACACCTATGTGCACTCTCTCTGTTTCCCTCTTTCCCTCTCTTCTCCTTCTCTCCTCCTCCCCTGCCCTCCCTCTCCCTTCTTCTTTTCCCTTCCCTTCCCACTTTCTGTCTATCTCTCTGTCCCTGTCTGTCTCTGTCTCTCTCTCCATCTCTGTATTTGTCTCCCTCTCTGCCTCTCTATCTCTATGTGTGTCTCTCTCCCCCCACATCTTTGACTCTGTCTTTCTGTCTCTGTCTCCTTCTCTGTCTCTCTGTCTCTCCATTTCTTTATCTACTTCTCTCTGTTTCTCTGTATTTGTCTCCCTCTCTGCCTCTCTATCTGTGTGTCTCTCTCCCCCCCACATCTCTGTCTCTGTCTCCTTCTCTGTCTCTCTATCTCTCTATCTACTTCTCTCTGTTTCTCTGTCTGTCTCTCTGTCTCTCTCTGCCTCTCTGTCTCTGTCTCTCTGTCTCTGTCTCTCTCCCCCTCATCTCTGTCTCCCTCTCTCTCTGTCTCTCTCTGTCTCTGTCTCTCT
>JAJPUD010001109.1:253608-315681 GCA_023553655.1 Myrmecobius fasciatus
TGTCATTGTCATATACTGCTCCTAGTTGTCCCCTCTGGGACCAAGCAGAACAAGTCAAAGCATACTTGAGATAATTGAAGCTCTTAAAATGCTTATATACATTTATCATGCCACCTCCTTCCTTCCGTCTTTTCTCCAGGTTAGTTTTTTTCAGTTTTTTTTTTCAACTTATTTTTATATGCTGTAGTTTTGATATTCTTCAGATAATCTCCATCTTATCAGTACATACTCTTCGTAATATGCAATAAGAACATAATAGTCAAATTTGATATTATCAAAGCATTGTATATTGTATGATGATGACCTCTCTCCTTGTGCACACTATATCATTTTGCCTAAGATCACATTAGTTTTGTTTTTAATCTACATTACTCTTTTCATTCATTCACTTTACAATCTATTAAAACTCCTAGATCTTTAGTCACCTCAACATGAACATAGGATCCTTGTATATTTATATCTTTCCCATTTTTTTACTTGTGAATTAGTTTTTGGATCAAAGTATAAGATTTGACATTTATTCCTATTGAATTTGCTTTTATTAGATTTGGTCTGTTATCACATTCATATTTTTTGGATCCCAGTTTTTCTGTTTGATGTATTAATTAAGTAAATAATTATTGCCATGGAAAATCAGTCTGTTCTTTTGAATGAGAAGTTATTAGGAAAAATAGTATAGAAAGCCAACCACTTTTTATCATGTCCAGAAAAAAAGTATTTCTGAGTTCCTTTTTCTTCCCTAATTCTTTCCTTCTTTCATAGGATAAGATATCTAGAGCTGAAAAGTATTTCAGTGGTTTTCCAGATCAACCTATCATTTTACAGATAAGAACCAGAAAGGCTAATTGATTTGCCAATGATCACATAGCTAGTAAGCATCAGAGGAAAAATTTGAATCCAGGTCTTCTGATTCCAGAGCCAATGTTCTTTTAACTGAGTCACCTGTAGGCAAACTCAAAAACAAACAAACAAAAAAACCCCAAACAAACCCCAAAACAAAACAAAACAAAACAAAAAACAAGTAAATTGAATAATTTAAAAATTGTGAATGATCAGCTCCTTGGTATTTTTCCCCTACGATCTGTCAGCTTGATCTAAGATATGTCTAGATTTTGGTCTTCTTATCAGAATTTCATTAACTAGCTTAACAGTTCTTATTGCTTGTTATAAATTTCAGGAGATCCTTAACCTTGGATAGGAAAAAAATCCATCTTTATTTGAATATAATTGGCTTCTTTTGTAATCTTATAAATTTTATTTCAAACATTTTAAGAAGAGCTCCATAGATTTAACCAGATTATCAAAGAGGGCTTGATACAAATAAGGTTAAGAACAGCTAAGGAGGCTCTGGGAAAAGGGTTACACTCTTGGAGGGTTAGCTAGTCAATCACAATAGAAAGGGTCCCCGCTCAGCTGAATCCACTTGTGGTATCCTTTGCTTAGCTGAAATCCAATCAAAGTATTTTCCATGGTTATCCTTGTTGAAAGGCAGTTAGGTGGTTAGAATGTAGTGTCTAGAGTCAGAAAGACTTCTGTGAATTTGAATCTGGCTTCAGATACTTATTAACTGTTACTACCCTGGGCAAGCTTATTAGATGTTATTACATTCCTGGGAAAATTGTGTTTGCCTCAGTTTCCTCATTTTTATACTGTATAAAAGAAGGAAATGGCAAATTACTCTGGTATTTTTTTTAAGAGAAAACACCGAGAGTCAGAGGCACAAAGTTAGACATGACTGAACGATAACAATTCTTATTGAATAACCTCTGGTTCTAGAGGTGAAGTAAATTTCCTTTTGTTAAACTATTGAATGGCTTACAAGCTTCTCATTTTGTTCTGAGCTGAAATCCTAACTTTCCAGGGAACTGGCTTGTATCCGGTTCAGGAGAGAGAATGTAGGTTATATAGTATCCTTCTTGATCTGAAGTTCAGTCTTTTATTTCTATTCCAGTGGTGGACCTTTTATTATAATGAGAGATGAAAATGTACATTGGGACATCCAGCTCTGCTTGGCTGCCATTAGTGCCAATTCTGACTTCCATATAATTCAAATGTTCTTAAAGCTGAGTAAGCTTCAAGGGTACTTCTTGGGAGCATGGTAGCAAGGTTATAGTGACCTGTCAGAACTAATGTTCATCAGAGGGGTTTATATGATATAGCTCCTTCCTGCTTTGAAAGTTAAATAGCAACAACTGAAGAAACATTAAATTGAGAACTAGGCCATTTCCTAGAGAAGCACTATTTAGATTTTTGCATTTTCTACCTTTTCTCAACTTTTCTGAAAAGCTTAAAAATTATGTTAATGAAAGAATACTTGAAGATACAGCATCATTGTAGGCATATGTACATAATCATATTTTATAATATGTTTTATTCTATAATATGTATATAACATCAGAATTACATAATATGTTTTTAGCTGTTTCTATTCTTCACAACTACATTTAGGATTTTCTTGACAAAGATACAGGAATGGTTTGCTGTTTCCTTCTTCAGTTCATTTTATAGATGAGGAAACTGAAACAAACTGGATTTAAGTGAATTGCTCAGGATCACACAGCTAGGAAGTATCTAAAGCCAAATTTGAACATCAGGTTGATGAGTCTTCCTGACTCTAGGCCCTGCACTTTACCCACTCTGCCACCTTAGTTGCAATCATAATGTATTATAAATATGTAATTTTCTTATATTCAGATGATGAGATAGTTAAATGTCATTCACATACATCTGCCCATGTCATAAATATCAGCAAAATGTTAGGCATTACAAAAATAAATTAAAAGGCTTAAATTCTAGATTTAGAACTTTTCTTTTTCATGTCTTTTTTTCTTTCTTTCTGTTTTTTTATTAAAACTTTTCATTTGCAAAACATATGCATGGGTAATTCTTCAACATTGACCCCCGCAAAGCCCTCTGTTCCACATTTTTCTCTCCTTCTCCCCACCCCCTCCTCTAGATGGCAGCAAGTCTAATACATGTTAATTATATTAGAATACATGACACATCGAATACATGCATGCATATTTATACAGTTATCTTGCTATACAAGAAAAATTGGATCTAGAGAAAAAACCTGAGAATGAAACCAAAATGCAAGCAAACATCAACAGAGAGTGTGAAAATGTTATATTGTGGTCCACATTTCATATCCCTCTCTCTGGGTGTATTTCCATGTCTCTTTCAATCTTCTGCTATAAAATGAAAGATAAACCTTTAACACTATAAGAAATTTAAGGGTCATCTAAGCCAACGCCCCCATCTTTCAGATGAGAATACTGAGGCACAGGGAGAGAATAAATATCTTCTTCAGGATATCACAAGATATTCTTGGTAGAGGCAACACTAAAATCTGGGTCTCCTGTTTCTTTGAATAATATGTTTTACTTCCAACTTGACCTTACCTAGGCTCCTGTGTACCTCAATAGTATGTTTTTCTTTTTTTTTTCTTTTTTTTTTGGACCTTTAAAAAAAACTGCTAGAATATTTTGGCTTCAAGTCAATTCATTTTTACAGCTGAAAGCTGAAATATCAGCTCTAATGTGTGGTCTAATGTGAAATACTGCCTGTTCTATTTATTATCTCTCCAATATATCCATTTTAAACATTTTTGATTTACTCAGTTTTAAGAATTGCACCTGTATATACAGAGAAACTTTCTCTTTAATCCATGGATTTTATTATCTTTTAGGCAAACATACTGGACAGCTTGGCATAATAAAGCAAAGCATAAGAATTCTCTTAGGAGCTCTTGGAATTTTGAATCAACAGTATATCTTTCATATCTTTATATGATACACCTTAATGGGTCTCAAATCAAATTATAGAGAATCTGTAGAAGGAATTAGGAAATTTTAGTTAAGTATTACGTTGACATAATATACTTTTATTGCAAGAAACTTAATGTTCTTAATGAACATTATAACTATTTATAATGAAGGATTCTGAACATTATGCACCAATTCTGTCCCAAGGTTATTTATATAGGTAAATATAATAATATTCTAATAGAATTTATGTAAAAGGAGACAAGAAAGGGAAAAAGTAAGGGGTAGGTGGGTAGAATATTGGAAGAGCTAAGATTTGCCAAATGACAGTTCTATAGTTTGGAATTCTTGTTCTTGTTTTCTGTATTCCCAATACCAGTAAGGTGCCTTATTTATTATAGACATTTATTGAATACTCATTGCATTGAACTGGGTTGAATTGGTTTGAACTAGTTCAAGGGTCAGAGGAGAAAAATTTGAAACCGAGACTTCCTTGAAATGCAAGCTTTCTTTTAGGAAAAGACCTTGGAACACAATTCCTTTTGTGTAGATGATTTTTATGGTATTAAAAAAGTTTCCTCTTAAACCTGTCCCCTGTTGGTTTCCTGTTGAAAATAAAAGAGACACATAGATTATTCATGAGTTACTAAAGAAGGTTTACTTAACTGTGGCATAGAAAGAATATTTAGTAAGGGTTTCCATCGCTTATCTTAGATAGGCATATCTCCAAACTCTCCTCACATACACATGAAAATATTTCTGATCATTAGGTCTGATTGTGGTGACTCATGTTCTCAGGACATTCCCCCAGTTCTAAAAGTTCCTGTCTCTAAGTGGATGTGTCCTTATCTTTCTTCAGGTATGACCAGAGACTCCTGGAAATACATAAAAGTCTTAATTTAAAGTCTTAGTCCTTTGGGCTAATCTGACCCCAGCACCATTTCATTGCCTTTGAGGGGAGGCAAATGACCATCCCCCAAAAAGTAGTCTCACCTAAGTGCCTAGTATATGATGATCTATTATAATACTTTACAATAAAGAGAGAGCTGAGCTGACACTGGAAGAGGGACCAGGGCAGGTTCTGGTTATGAAAGACAAGTTGTGAAAATACCTTAGTGTTTCCAGGATTCATGATATAATTGGTGAGTATATAGCCAGTCCCTTCACCAACAATGATCTCAACTATATAGAGATTTTTTCATGGAAAATTAGAAAATTCACTTAGTGGTTAGCCTTCATATGATAAGTATCTATAAATTCAGCTTCATAGTTCTTTGGTTGATAGATCTACAGATTGATGTTCTTCTAGTCAAATTAGGCACCTTCACCCTGATGTAGATGTATATGTATAGGACATTTTTGTTGTTGTTCAGTCTTTTTAGTTATGACTCACTCTTTGTGATTATGTTTGAGGTCTTCTTGGCAAAGATGCTAGAGTAGTTTGTCATTTCCTTCAGTTCCTTCACAGTTAATTCTAACAACCTCTGTATTTATCCTTATCTTGCCTATTTATGTTGTGTTCATGTATTCAAAAGTCCTTGGACCTCAGTAACAAATAGGTCCACTTGCAGGGGCAGCTAGGTGGCACAGTGGATAGAGCATCAGCCCTGAAGTCAGGAGGCATGAGTTCAAATTTGGCCTCAGACACTTAATACTTCCTAGCTGTGTGACCTTAGGCAAGTCACTTAACCCCAATTACCTCAGGAAAAAAACTAGGTCCACTTGCAAAAGGCTCTGATTTCCCTTTTGTCTCCACCATATAAAATAGTGTGTCTCTTTCAAATGAAGCCTTCTACTCTGGGAGGAGATGATTTCTTCTTGAATGTGAACTAGATCACCTCTCATGATTAGAACCACTCTAAGAACCAACTAAGGCATTGAGCCACCCCTAACCCTCAACATCTTTTGTCTGCCAGATCAGTTTGTGTACTATCCATTCATTCATTCGTTAATCATTTATTAAAAACCTCTTATTACCAAGAAATCCTACAGTTAGGCCAGATGAAAGTAGGACCCTGTTCTCTATTTCTTTAAATCCCAGATTGAACTTGTTGACATGTAGGTATGATTTCAAATCTTTCCATCGTGGTAGGACTTATCAGAACTATGTTATATTAGCATAACATTCTAGAACTTAAGGTCAGCTTCATGTAAATGGAGGCTAGAACATCAGTGGCGGTTGTGAAAAGAAATGTACTAATATAATGAGAATACTCCAAACTCTTTGGAAACATGCTAAATAAATTTAAAGTTGTGTAAGAGTATTTTAAAAATCATGTTAAAAGTATAACTGATTATGTATACTTTTGATCTTGTGCTTATCCAATTTGGAAACATATATTTTAATGAAAATCTTTGGCCACCACTTTTCCTCAAACTTATCTCAGGGACTTTGGAAAAATAAAACTATTGGTGAAGCAAATAAGTTCAGAATTCACTTAGTTCTTCACATTGAAATAGCTTCCTATTCACAATAAAAAAAGAAAACAATTCTTCTATTAGTTGCTGTCCCAGAGGCCTTTAAGAAAGAGATGAGAGGTAACCTTAGGCAGCACCAAGCAAGATTTATTCACAGAGGGGACCAAAAGGATAAAAGGTTTCAATGCAAGCAGAATTTCCTGAATAACACAAACAAATAAATTACATTTTAGAAAAGAAAAAGGCTGGCTTCCTGTTAATGTGCCCCATAATTATTAATAATGTCACCTATCACTTTTAAAATCCATTTTCACAACTTCCAGTGAAGGAATTGCTTCTTGGCATGAAGGCATTTAAAGGAAACATTTTAATAGAGATTATTCCTATTCAAACAGTTTCCTAATTGCTCAATTTGGGAAGAAAGTGGAAAAGATTAGATTCAATTAAGAAAAAAAAAATTGGTTTTGGTTCATATTCAGTCTGGTAGTCCATTTAGTGGTATTGGATCTCAGTTTCCCACCTTACCCTTATTCAATCCATGGAAATTTGCACAATAGTGCTTTGAAAGGTAAAGTATATAGACTTTACTAGAATCACACTAGAATCACATCCCCTCAAACCAAAAAAACAGTTGGCAAGTGTTCATTTCAATCAATGCTCTATGTCATTCCAGAGTAAAACAAACCTCAACATGACCAAGTACCTCTTGTGCCAGTCAGGAGAAATATTTTCCCTTTCTTCCCTCCAGCTTTTAAGTCAGTGATTTCTCTCATGTCTCTATATGACAACTCTGCTGAAATCTAACAAAGAATATCGAACATCTTAGGTCACCTAGGTTGCTCAGTGTCCAGTAATGCACTATTTTTTCTTCTAATTCGATTCCTGTGATGAAAAGAAAACAAATTAACCTCACATGTTCTATCCTTGACTGTTTGCTTTGGTCATTTCAAATGGTCAAAGTTTTGTGATCTTGTACTGTTGAACTGTGTTGTATGGAAAAAAATAAAATCCTTTCTCATTACTTAAATTATGTACTCAAAACAACTAAGCAATCATACTGTCTACTTTTTTCCTTTAAACTTTAAGTTTCAAGTAATCAATAATTAACAGATATTGAGCAACTAACATTCCATTTATTTATTTTTCTTTACTTTTTAAAAATATGCTTTAAAAAAATTTGAATTCCAAAATCTTTCTCTATCTCCCATCTTTTCTCCACTCACTTAGGAGATGAGCAATATGATATCAATTATACATGTGAAGCCATGCAAAACATTTTCATATTAACCATGTTGCTAGGAAATAAACAAAATAAAGAAGATTTTAAAAACTATGTTTAAATCTGCAATCAGACTTTATCAGTTCTTTCTCTAGAAATGGGTAACATTTTTCATCATGGGTCCTTTGGAATTGTATAGGATCATTGTCTTTTACAGAGTAGCTAAGTCTTTCACAGTTGTTACAATATTGCTATTACTGTATACAATGTTTTCCTGGTTCTACTCACTTCACTTCGCATCAGCTCATATAAGTCTTAGCACGTTTTTCTGAAATCTGCCTGTTTATCATTTCTTAGAGCACAATAGCATTCTATAACAATCATATGCACGATTTTTTTTAGGTAAGTGCTTATTTTCATTTTAAGTGTTCTATTTTTCCCCAGTTACATGCCAAGAAAATTTTTAGTGTTAATTTTTTGAGTTCCAAATTTTTCTTCCTCCTCTTCCCTCCCCACTTTCTGAAGATGGTAGACAATTTGATATAGTTTATACATGGGCTATTATGTAAAATATATTTCCATATTAGTCAGAGTTGTGAAAGAAGAAACAGATCAATAGGGGAAAAAAAGAAAATGAAAAAGAATAAAGTGGAAAAACATGTGCTTTGATCTGTATTCAGAGTCTATCAGCTCTTTATCTGAATATAGATAGTATTTCCTTTGGGTATCCCTTATACTTTTCTTGGATCATTGAGTTGCTGAAAAGAGTTGAATCCAAATTATTCATAGTTGATGTTTTATTGGTTCCACTAATTTCATTTTGTATTAGTCCATACAAGTTTTTTCAGGTTTTTCTGCAATCTACTTGCTTATCGTATTTTATTGTTTGATAGTATTCCATTACATTAATATACCACAAATTGTTCAGCCATTCCCCAAATGATGGGCATCCCTTTAATTTTCAATATTTTGCCATCGTGAAAAGGCCTGCTATAAATTTTTTCGTACATGTAGGGCCCCTTCCCCTCTTTTATGCTCTCTTTAAGATGCAGACCTAGTAGTGATATTTCTATATCAAAGATTATGCACAGCTTTAGAGCCCTTTGGACATAAGTTCCAAATTGCTCTCCAGAATGGTAGGATCATTTCACAACTCCACTAATGATGTAATAGTATCCCAATTTCCCCACATCTCCAACATTTATCATTTTCCATTTTGTGGTACCTCAAAGTTGTTTTAATTTACTTTTCTCTAGTAAAAATTGCTTTGGAGCATTTCTTCATAAGCATATGATGCCTTGTTTCTTCATCTGAAATCTGCATATTCATATCCTTTGATCATTTATTGGTTGGAGAATGGCTTATATTCTTATAAATTTGACTGTTTTTTATATACTTAAGAAATGAGACAGCCATTCTGGAGAACAATTTGGAGCTATGCTCAAAAAGTTATCAAACTGTGCATACCCTTTGACCCAGCAGCATTTCTATTGGGCTTATATCCCAAAGAAATCATAAAGGAAGGAAAAGGCCCCACATGTGCAAGAATGTTTGTGGCAGCCCTTTTTGTAGTGGCTAGAAACTGGAAATTGAATAGATGCCCTTCAATTGGAGAATGGCTGAATAAATTATGGTATATGAATATTATGGAATATTATTGTTCTGTAAGAAATGACCAGCAAGATGATTTCAGAGAGGCCTGGAGAGACTTACATGAACTGATGCTGAGTGAAATGAGCAGAACCAGGAGATCATTATACACGGCAACAACAGTACTATATGACAATTAATTCTGATGGACATGGCTCTCTTCAACAATGAAATGTTTCAAACCACCTCCAATTGTTCACTGAAGAAAGCCATATACACCCAGAGAGAGGGATGTGAAATGTGGACCACAACATAACATTCTCATACTCCTTGATTGATGTTTGCTTACATTGTGTTTCCTTTATCTGATATATCGTTTGTGTAGATAAGATTTTTCTTGCACAACAGTGATAAGTTTGGAAATATGTATACATATATTCGATTTGCCAATATTTTAACATAATTAACATGTAGTGGATATCCTGCCATCTAGGGGAGGGGTGGGGAGTTGGGGGGAAAAATTTGTAACGGAAAGCTATGTAAGGGCTATTGTTGAAGAATTACCCACACATATGTTATGCAAATAAAATAAAATAAAAAAAAGAAAAGAAATGAGGCCTTTATCAGAGATACACAAAAAGCTTTATAATTTAATATGATCAAAATTATGTATTTTGCATTTTGTAATGCTTTCTAGCTCTTCTTTTGGTCATGAATTCTTTCCCTTCCCATAGATCTGGACAATATTCCTTGCTTTTCTAATTTGCATATACACAATTATACCTGTGCATTTCCCTTCATTATGTCTTCCTCCTGTTTGTACTCTTTCTCCTTTCACTCTTTCCTTGGTCACCTTACTTCTGTCTACCATCTCTTTGATCTGCTCTCCTTTCTGCCAGTCTTTACCCCACCTTTACTTAATCTCCTCCCATACTACTTCCCTATCAAATGAGACAGATTTCTATATTCATCTGCTTATGTATTTTATTCCATCTTTGAGCCAATACTGATGAGAGTAAAGTTCAAGAAATGCCCATTGCCCACCCTTTTCTCTTCCCCTCAACTTTAAAAGGTCTTTTGCTCCTCTTCATGTGGAATAATTTACACCATTCTACCTTTCCCTTTCTTCTGCAACCAATGTTTTCCTCTTTCTTGTTCCTTAATTTTTAATGTCTTTCCCTAAAATTCATCTCATAACCGTATCTTCTGTCTATGTAAATTATTTCTAACTATACTATTAATGATGCAATTTTTAAAAATTACATCTATCATCTTCCATGTAGGGATGTAAATGGTTTAACTGTTGAATCCCTTATGTTTTATTTTCCCCTTTTTACTTCTTTATGCTTCTCTTGGGTCTTTTTGGTCAAATTTTGGTCAAATTAGTTCTGCTTTCTTTCTTTTTTTTATTGAATGACCATTTCTTTCCTTAATGTACTATGTTTAATTTTGCTTGATAAAATGATTCTTGGCTCTAACCCTAGCTTTCTTTGCCTTCTAGAATGTCATATTCCATGACCTTTGATCCTTTAATCCTGCCAAGTCCCGTATAATTCTGATTATTCCTTATATTGAAATTGTTTATGACCACTTGTAGTATTTATTCCTTGAAGGGATAGTTTTGAAATTTAGCTACAATGTTTCTTGGAGTTTTTATTTTGGAATCTTTCCTGAGGTAGTCATTAGATTTTTTTTCAATGTCTATTTTGCTCTATGTTTCCAGGATATCAGGTCAGTTTTCCTCAATAATTTTTTTAAGATGCTGTCCAGAGCCACCTTTTGATTATGGATTTTAGGTACTGTATTGATTTTGATATTGTCTCTCTAGGACATATTTTCTAGGTCAATTGTTTATCCCATGAGACATTTTACATTTCCTTTTATTTTTTCATTCTTTTGCATTTGTTTCATTGATTTTTAATGCCTCATAGAGTTATTAGCTTCCACTTGCCCAATTCTAACTTTTAAGATATTATTTTCCTCAATTAGCTTTTGTACTTTCTTTTCCATTTGGCCAATTATGTACTCTTTAAAGCTTTGTTTTCTTCTGTGGATGTTTGTGTCTCCTTTTACATTTGATCAGTTCTATTTTTAAAGCAGTTTTTCTAGCTACTTAGCCTTTTCTTCATAATTCTCTTGCATCACTCTCATTTCTTTTCCCAACTTTTCTTCAACTGATCTTATATGATTTTTAAACTTATTTTTGAGCTCTTTCATTTTGAAACTACTTCCCCTTATTCTTTGGGGCTTTTCCCATAGGTATTTTGACATTGTTATCCTCTTCTGAATTTGTATCTTGGTATTATTTGTCACCATAATAACTTTCCATGGTCAGGTTCGTTTGTTGTTGTTTTGTGTTCATCTTTTCTAGTCTTTTTCCTTATTTCTAAATGTGTTCCCTAAGTTGGAAGAGGCACTATCCTAAGTTTCTTGTGCCATTAGTTACATGCCCTTCTGGGGCATGCATTGATGTTACTCTGAGACTCATGTGTCTGGTACTGCACAGAGTAGGTGGTAGGGGATGGCTGATGTTGCTGAAAGCTGTAGGGATCTGGCAGCTTGCCTGGAGCTGAACTGGAGTTCTAATGGTGGTGTCTGCTGTGTGCTAAGGCCCAGTATAGTGTTTCTGCATTTCCAAAGACTACACTGAAACATATGATAGTATGACCTCTGGACGTTGCCTTTTTGTCCAAGGCCGGCTGAAGCATAACAGGGTTCATGCTGGCAGCTACTTTTTGCTTAGATACCTGTTTGGATGGGGCTGTTCTGAAACCTGTTGAGTGGAGGTTTGGAGGTTACCTATTTGCCCAGAGCTGTGCCCAAGCGTGAGGTAGTCTGACTACTAAAGTATGCCTATTTGCTCAGGGCTACAGAAGCATGTGGTAGTTCCAGAGGTGGAGTCTGCTGACTCCCCTGGCTTTGCTGAGGCACAAGGGGGATCCTTGTAATGATGTTCACCTGTTCTACTACACTGGGGTTCAGGATCTTCTGCTAGTTTGTTGCTTGATCATTGAGAAGCTCCCTATGCTGAACTATCTCTTCCTTTACTTGAGTGAGATGAACCTTAAGACTGTTTTACTCCATCTCCTTGCTGATTCTGCTGTTCTAGAATCTGCCTTGGAATTCTATTTTATGGTTACCTGGAGGTGAAGATGAGAAACTTGCAGCAATTCACTGCTTGCTCTCTCATCTTGGTTCCCCAAAGTTCCTACCTTAGTGTGTCCCACAACTTTTTCAACCATTCTTTCAATTGATGGGAATCCCTTTAATTTCCAATTCTTTGCCACAACTAAAAGAGCTTCTATAAATATTTTAAAATTTTATTTATTTATTTAAAAAAAACACAATAGAAAAAAAAGGACAGAAAAGGAAAACAAAACAAAACAAAAGAGAATATTGTCATGTGCCCAGCAGAACTCAAGAAACATTCAAAATATATAACAATAAATTTCCAGTTCAAAAAAGGATATATAATAATAAAAGAAATTATATTCTTGTGTCAAGTATTTTCTTGGCTTCCTTGTAATTGTTCTTTTGTTCTCAACTAGGCATTTATTTTACTTTATTCTTTTTTCCCTCTTTCATCCTTCCTTTCCTTCCCCCAAGCAGGGTATAGTTAAGCACAGATATATTTAATAGATATGTACATGTATATACACATATCTATATTCTATATCTATATTCACTCCTGCTCTTTGTAGTGTTTGTATATATTTATTTCCTATCCCTGCTAATTCTTCTACTTTAATTCTGCTTCTTAACTTGCCTTGCTATTACGCAGCCTCCTCCCACCCATGGATCCCTCCCTTGTCTTCTTCCCCAACCTTTTACTTGCCCCAACATCCCTCTTCCCTTATTTCTTTTCTTTTTCTTTCTTTCTTTCTTTTTTTTTTTTTTTGACTGAGACAATTGAGATTAAGTGACTTGCCCAGGGTCACACAGCTAGGAAGTGTTACATGTCTGAAACCAGATTTGAAATCAGGTCCTCCTGACTTCAGGGCTGGTGCTCTCTCCACTGCTCCATTTAGCTGCCCCCCTCACAAAGTATCTTGAATGTGATAGTTTCACTGGCTTCCCCTTGCCCAATGCTAATTTTTAAGTTATTTTTGTCTTTAAGGCTTTCTTGTTTTCTAGTTGGATAATTTTTTTTCAATAATCTTCTTGTTTTTCTTGGATGGTTTTTATTTTTATTAATTTTTAAGTTTTTCTTCAGTGTCTCTCATTTGATTTGTACATTTTTTTGAGTTCTATAAATTCCTTCAGTAGGCACTCATTTAATGTTCCTCTTTGGGGTAGAGAAAGCTTTTTTACTTCAGTGTCCTCCTCTGAAGATGAACCCCAGTCTTTCCCTCTTTCCATAGTAAGTTTCTAATGCTTGGATTATTTGTTCTTTGCTGGTTCATTTTTTTTTAAATGAGAAGTGTTAGTGTAAATACCTCTGATCATGAGGTAGGGGGAGATGGTGCCTCTAGCTTCACTTCAGCTCTTCCCTCTGACCTGGAACCCCAAACCAAGAGCTCCTCCCTCTTGCTCTCGTGTGTGTGCTAGTTTCTTCTTGCCCATGGCTATATCACTGCAGCACAACTGGCAGGCTTCCTAATCAACTGAGATTTCCTCAGTTTTCCCAGACTCAAGACTGGGAGTTCACACACTATCTAGGAGGTGAAAATTTCTGTGATTTCTGCTGAGGCTTCAGCCACACCCAGCTCACCTCGGGGCTCCCCACTTAGTATTTCTTTGGAGTTAGCTCAGAGGTGTTTACACTATAGACAGGTTAATCTTGGCTTGGGGGCTTTCTTAGAATCTTCTTGAGTTGTATTGGAGGACCTTGGCTCCAAGTCTTTTTTGATTTTTCATCAGTCTGTGTTCACCCTGAGGCACAAATTTGTTCTGTTTGTGGGGAAAACCTGGAGAGTTTGAAATTTACTGCCACTTCCCCAGAATCTTCCCTCTTTATAATTATTTTTATATACAGGTTCTCTTCTCTTTGAGATATAGCTGTAATATAATATTGCTCGGTCAAAGGATATACACAGTTTTATAGCCCTTTGGCCATAGCTCCAAATGGTTAGACCAACTCCACCTAGAATGAATTAGTGTACCTACTTTTCTATATCTCTTCAGCCTTTAACACTTTCCTTTTCTGTCATGTTAGCAAATCTGATAATTTTGAAGTATACCTATGACTGATATACAAAATAAATTGAAGCTTCTTGAGGAAAGGGGCCTATTTTTTTGGGGGGTGGTCTTTGTATACTTAATACCTGATAAAGTGCCTGAAATATAATAAGCTCTTATTACATATTAACTGAAGTGAAAAGAAGTGAATTGTCTCAGATTTTAGGAACTTTCTATCCATACAAAGAGATAATCTGCATACATGCAAAGATGAAAATAATATCCAGAAGGTATGTGAAACCCCAATGCTTTTCAATTTTTTATAACACTCTTATTGGAATATAAACACTTTGAGATCAGGAACTGTCTCTTTTTTTAAAAAAAAATTTCTCTTATGTTTAGCAGTATTTGGCACATAACAAGTACTTAATGAATGTTTTTCATTCATCTATCCATTCTTCATTGGAGAGAACATCTACAACTTTGCTATTTCCATCACTAATGAAAATATGAGTATCACCAGGATCATAGTTCATTTTGAGTATGTGTTAAGTGATAAACAGTTTTTATAAATAGTAAAAAAGAATTTTCATGGGTAATGTGAGTTTTGAGCTGGGCCTGGAAGGATGGAAAGCATTTTGATAACCATGAAGGTAAATAAGGGACATTCAAAATATAGAGAACTCTGAGCTAGCCAGAAAACACACATGTGCTTGGAAGCTGATGAATAGAACAGTTTAATGGGATCTGGAGTTTGTGTATAAGATTAGAAGAGCGAGTTTGGTTCAGATTATAGAGGAAATTGAATATTCTAGGGGTTGGACATTGGAGAACCATTAACATTTTTTGAGTAATATAGTAAGATAATGAAAATAATATTTTAGTACAGTTACTCAGACAGGGGCATAGAGAATTTCTTAGAAAAATTAAAGACCAAGGTCATGAAGACCAGTCTAGGTGTGCAGCTTTCTGAGTAAGGATAATTTTATTCATCCTATTTGTATCCCCCACATTTAAAACAGTGCTTGGAATATAGTAGGCATTTAATAAATGCTTGTGGCTTGATTGATTGTAGAGATAAGGGTAATACTCATAGAAAGAAACATAGGTTTCTGTGACAGTGGAACACCTAAATGATGATGTTTATCAGGCTCTATAGAGTCTGGATATCATATTAGCACCGTGAGATAGCTGCAGTAAGAATTGAATACAGTTCAAACCAGATTCTTACACAATGAGATAAAGAGTACTATGATCACTTAAGGGAGACTTGAGACTATTAATTCAAGATTTGTCTGGATGGGTAAGATCCACTGAGGATCACAACATGTATGAAGAAGAGGAAGAAAAGAAATATTTTGTATTTGAATCATTGCTCTTGAATCCAACACTTGCTTATTTGATCAAGTCTTATAGACCACCCAATAATCCTTTGGATACTTATCCTGGATGACTTGATCCACAAACGAGAAAAGTTTTGAATTCATTCTTATTTTCCCCTCTCTGAAACTATCTCTTGACCATAACAGCCTCTCTCTCTCTCTCTCTCTGTCTCTCTCTTTCTCTCTGTTTATCTGTCTCTGTTTGTGATTTTCTGTCTGTCTCTCTCTGTCTTTCTCTTTCAGAGTGCTATATAATTTCCATGTGGTAATTTATGGAATGGAAAGTAGAGATTACACGAGAGTATAATAAATGGCAAAACTGCATGATTTTTATTCTCCTTACTTAGCACATTACTTCCTTACCAGTGCATTGATATACCACTTGGCCCATTATAAAGGCATTTTTTAGTATTACAACATCCTAGGTTTACCCAAATTTTCTGGACAATCTATAGAATTGGATAGTCATCATATGGGTGATTGAGACTTAATTTCATTTACCAATGTGACTCTGGGCAAGTTAGTTAAATTCTCTTGGTCTCAGTTTCCTTATCTGTAAAGTGAAAGATTAGATTACAAAATGTTTTCCAAAATCCTTTCCACTCTAAAATTCTATGATCTATGAATTGTATTTGTGAAGTCAGGGCTCAGGATTCTTAGCTCATGGATATCACCTGCCAGATATTTAAGTAAATCACTTAAAGAAATCAAATCAATATACTGTTTTAAAGCTGTGACTTTCTATAATGTGGGAAACTGAAGTTATTAGGGAAAATGCACACCTGCCTATTAATGCCTATTAATGAAAATTGAGCAAAGTTTTACCTTTTATACTCAAAATGACCCCTCTCTAGTTAGGACAGAAAAGTTTCCAAGTTCAGACTTTGTGTTCCAGAGCTGACATGATTCTGCCCCAATCATTTATCCAGAAATGTTTAACCTGCAGAAGAGAAGACTAAGTGATATCTTTGAATATTTGAAGGGACTGTCCTTTGCAAGAGGGAATCAATAGACTTATTTTCTTCATAGACAGGAGTAGTAGGATAAGTTTTTGAAACTAATAAAGTATATTTAAATTCAATATAAGGAAGCCAGAACTATCTAGTGAGAAAGTGTGTTGCTTTGTAAAATAGTGGTTTCTCCATCTACTGAGTTATTTAAACGGAGAATTGAATGTTTCTTTGTCAAGGATATTGTATTGCATTATATGGAGAGTTGGACTAGATAACCACAAAGACCTTTGTGACCCTGAATTTCTATGATATTACCTCAGGGACTTATTCTTCATTGTTCTGAAGTTTCTTCTAAACTTTGTCCTTTCACTAGATTTTTACATATTTTTTTTCCATTTATGAGTTTGCCTGTGTTTTCACCCTGCTATAATCTTCCTTTACTATAATCACTTCAAGCGTCCTTCCTTCAGAAACTGACTTCCCTTTCCCCTACCCTTAAAATCCTAGCATACATCTAGGGGAGTCCAGTTACTAATTATTCTATCCTGAGGTGTTCTGAGAATAAAAAAGTACAGATATTCCTTAATAAGACAAAGAGAATTATTTCTAGTGTTGCTAATAAGACAGAAGTATACGTAGTCACACATAAATTGAATTCTATTTTTGTATTAATTTAACAAAATCAGAAATCCATTTCTTTGGTCTGCTTTATTAGTAGGAATGGATAGTAATGAACAACAGATGGTTACAAAGTTAAGCAAACTATTGGCAGCAATGTTAATTGTCAGTTCAGTAGAGTCACTCAGAAATTTATAGTGAGTGGTAGTTTTTTTTTCCCCCAGTGTGAAGAAAATGATAGTCAGACCATAACAAAGGTGTTTATTTTTGGAATAAACTGTTCTTTCACTGAGCAAACATTGCAATGTTTATGTGGATATTACAGAAGTAGACACACCCATAGTGTTTATAAGAGAATTAGCCTATAATCCTGGTATGGATAGAGGTAGCTTGCATAATTTATAATCTTTCTTGAAATTTCATTCCTAAAGAAGGTATGAAGATGGGGAAATGGAAGGCCAAGGGCAGCAAATGATCATTTCTGTGAAGATTTCTCTGTGTGTATGAAGTTAAATTTCTAAATACTTGCTCATTGCTGTATAACTTATTGTACAACTCTCATTGAAATATATTTGTCTCTAATTAAAGTACATGAATCTAATAAATATTTATCTTGCTTTTTTAGTAAAGATGAGTGGTTTTCAAGAACTCCAAATAAGTTAATGTTTTCTCACTAATGCCTTCCTGTGCAAGCATCAGGGGGTCTGCTTAGTGAGTTTTTATACTAGTCCTCAGCATCATTATAGAGAGAAAATGTCAAATCTAAATTGCTTGTATTCAATTCAATTTAACAAACATTTTAAAAAATGTTTACATATAAGACACTGTGCTAAGTTTTAAAATACAAAAGACAAAAACAAAACAGTATTAAGGAACTTATATAAGGATATAAGAAGTACAGAGATCAATCAAACAAACAACAATAAGTTATTAATGGACTACAAATGCCAGACCCTTTGCTAGTAGGTCTAGGAATACAAATATAAAGAATGAAATGATTCTTATGACAAAGAACTTTATATTCCAATTGGGAAGAAAATAAGTACATATAAAAAGCTTAAGAACAATAAATAGAAAGAAAATAATTATAAGTAAATACAAAATAATTAGATATAATGCAGTAAATACAAAATAATTAGATACAATTAGCAGAGGCTAATAGTAATGAGGGAGGCTACTAGAAAGTGGAGGATTAGGCAAGGCTTCATATAGAAAGACAGAGGTTGAGTTTTCACCTTGAAGAAAAGGATGGGTTCTGGAAAACAAAGGTGAGGGGAAAATAAATTCTGGGTATGATCCTTGTGTGTATATGTCAATCAGTCCATAAACATTTGTGTCAAGCACTGTGCTAATTACTGGGCAAACAAGATAGGCAAAAGAGACCTTGTTATTGTAAGCTGGCAAGTTTCTATTAACACTGCTCTCAAATGAACATGAGATGCTTAAGTCTCAAGTAAAAGGAATGTAGGAAGAGCATGTCTTTGTTTCAACTCAGGAGCAGGCTCATGGCTAGGCTCTTTGGTGAGGGTCTTATAGTTCCACCTATGGATATTCTTAATTTATTTACCACAAATTTGATCAGTAGTTCATTTCATGAACTTCAAAAAAGTTTATATTTTTCCCTTGACGATCTGTCCAATAAATTCTATGTATACTGATTAGTTGTTTAGGAGCACATTTGTGTTGCTTACTAACTCATAACACACAAAAGCAGCTAAATGGAACAGTGGATGAAGTACTGGACCTGAAGTCAAGAAGACTCATCTTGATGAGTTTTGTCTGGCTTCAGGCACTTACTAGCTGTATGATACAAAGCACTTAACTGTTTGCCTTAATTTCTTGTCTGTCAAATGAGCTGGAGAAGGAAATTGTATACTACTCCAATATTTATGCAAAGAAAACCCCAAATGAGGTCACAACGAGTCAGACAAGACTGAGATGAACAGCAACACCACACAAGTATTTATTTTATTATGGAAGAATGGCTTACTGGAAATCATCTTACTCAAAACAATTCAGTCACAAAATGAAGGCCTAAAACAAAATGGAAGTAGTCATGCTAAGCTGAAAAACTTAATCTTGCTATCGTATTGAGTAATAAAACTTATTCTTATTGTACTGTGTGTATTTGCTTGCTTATGTATGTGTATATGAAGATCCCTGAGAGTAGAGAGAAGGTCGGCTAGCTTGTACCATAGAGTGCAAGGAGGGGGGGAGGAAGTAATATTTAATGATGTTGGAAAGATAAATTGGGATTAGGTTTTGAAGGGATTTAAAAAGTTAAATGGAGGAGCTTTTATTGCTTCCTAAATGCAACAGGGAAATACTGAAGTTGGCTGAATAGGGGAATCACATGGTCATATCTGTACTTAAGGAAAATTACTTTGGCAGCAGTGCATAGGATGAACTGGAGTGGCGAAAAACCTGTAGCAAGGAGACCAATTAGAAAAGACCATTGCAATAATTTAGGAGAGAGGTCTTAAATGATGGTGGCAGCTGTGTGAGTGGAAAGAAGTGGTCAGAAGCAAGAAGTATTACACAGTTAAATGACCAGCTTGGTTAATTGATTGGATATGTGGGCCAAGGAACAGTGTAGAGTTCAGAATAATGCCTAGATTATGAACCTGAGAGAGTGGGAAAGTGTTTGTGTTTTTGACAGAAATAGGGAAATTTGAAAGAAAGAAATTTTGTGGTTGGGAGGGGGATGAATTTAGTTTTGGGCAGATTGAGTTTGAGATGTTCCTGAGACATCCACTTTGAAATGTTCAATAAGTAATTGGTGCTGTGAGAAAGTTTAGGGCTAGGCCTATAGATGTGAGCCATTTGCATAGATATTAAAGTAAAATGCATAGGAGCTAAAGAAGTTATCAAAAGAGTATAGAGAAAAAAGAGATGATGGAATCAAAAGAAAGTACTTTTGAGGAAACTCAGCAAACAAGGAGTAATTAATAGAATGGACAAAAATGTCAAAAGCAGCAGATAGCTCAAGAATAGAGTAATCTTGGAAATGTTTGAAGGCAGCAGTGAAGGAATCAGAGAGGGAGGGGTTGAAGATGTAGATAAGAGAATAATTGAAGATGCAGTCTGCTGGAGTGGACAGAGGGGCTGAGATAAAGCACACATGCAGAGAGTGGCCTTGGCAAGGAGAAGGCCATGTCTTTGTCAGAGACTAGAGAAAAGGAGGAAAGAGCAATGGACTCTAGGAGATTTTGAGATGAAGAGAAAAGGTGAAGAAGAGAGTCATCTAAACAATTTGATTTTTTTTCCTATAACATAAGAAGACCCTGAGCTGAAAGAGAAGGGGAAGACTGAGGGATAGGAAGTTTGAAAAGGAAAGAGAAGTTAAGGATAAGTGAATATAAAATAATTTTCATAGAGGGAAGAATATTATAAAGCTAGGTACAACTTTATTTTAAAGGAACCTAGGGGTTTTAGGAAGTAAGGGTAAGGATGGAGATTGGGAACCTTATGTACAAAGGCACAGAATCAAGCAATAAAAGATAGTGCATAGAGAATAGTTAGCTAATTTGATTTGAATGGATAGTATGTGATATGGTATAATATGAAATAGATGGGGAACATGACTCCTATGAGCTCCCATAATGTGAATGGTTTTAAATTCCAGGCTGATGACTTTGTATTTTATTCTAGAGGCAATAAGGAACCACTGAAGGAGACTGACTTGATTGTTTTAGGAATATAAATTAGGCAGATTATGGAGGATATATTGAAAAAGGCAAAAATTTGATACAAGAAGAACAATCAAGAGAAAATTGCAATAATCTAAGTAGGAGGTGGTGAGGATCCAAACAAGAATAAGGGTTATGTGAGTAAAGTGTATGTATGTCAGGAAAGGAAGAGGGGGTGATAAAAGAATCGTGGAAGTAGAGTCAACAGAACTTGGCAATTATTTGAATGTGTTAAGGGGTAGAAGGTGGGAGAGAGGAAGTTAGGGGAAAGGAAATCTCCAGTGCTATGAAGTTGGGTGACCAGAAGAATAGTGATGTCCTCAATAGAAAGGCAAATTAAGAAAAAGAATGATTTTGAGAGCAAGTATAAGTGCTATTTGATACATGTTGAGATTGAGTTGCCTACGGGACATGTCCCAAGTGGAAACAACTCACAAGCACCTGATTACAATAGACATAGATTTTAGGGAAGAGATAAGGTTTAATATAGTATTCTTGGTATACATAATTAATAGCTTTCACTATTGCCTGTGGGAGATACATGTGCTAAATAAACTCTTCTGTCAAAAAAAAAAAAAAAAAAGTCCAGGGCCAATTCTCATACCATTTCTACTAGGCAACTAATGACATTTTGAAAGATTCAAAAATGTAATGATTCCATTTAACATCAATTAATTTTGAGCGAGATCATTATATTCTATAATCTCTCATTTCTCAATGCCTTCAGAAAAATCAGTAACTTTATTTTTGGAGATAGCAGACTTTAGGTACACTTAGAGCTAGAAGGCACTTCAGACTCCATCTAATTCAAACTCATTTTAGAAATGAGGAAACTGAGGCACAATGAAGTTGTGACTTGCCCAGGTTCACACAGACAATGGCAGAGCCATGATCTGAATCAACATCATTGGGCACCAAATCCAATTCGTGTTCTCTTTTCCAGTTCCTGAGCAGTATTATAAAACTTAACAGCCAGGATTCAGAGTTAGTGTTCAAAGACTCTGAATACATTTGAAGAGAGAAAAATGCAGTTCATTAATTAGTTCTTCAGAATCATCTAAGCTGTCCATCTTATCATAAAAATTCTGACTTGTTTGTATTACATTATTCAAATGACAGGAATTCCATTTTTACAATAAGCAATTAATGTATTCATTCATTCATTCGAAAACATTTATTAAATACAATTATGTGCAATGCACCTGTACTGTGTCTGGGAGTCACAGAAAGATAAATGAGAGAGTCCCTTAAGGAGCTTATATAGAGTATGAATATTTACAAAATACTTTTCTTGTAAACCTTCCTGTGAATTAAGCCATTCTAGTAAGTAATATTTGTCCATGTTTTTTAAGGGAAGAACACTATGACTTAGAAAGTATAATGATTTGCCTGTTTTCATACTCAAAGCTGAGATTGGTACTAAGGACATCTGATTCCAAAGTACAATGTCCTTTACATCATTATAGTAGAAGACTTAGGACATGAACATGTTTACGCACATATGAATTGACATACAAATTATAAATCAGAACTGTCTACATGTGTAATGAATCAAGGGCTAAGCTTGGAATCAGAAAAATCTGGGGATAAACCTAGATACCTCACAATGTGACCCTAAGTAAATTCCTTCCTCCTTCCCTTCTTCTCCCTGCTGTCCCTCTCCCTGTCCCTCTCCTCTCCCTGTCCCTATCTATCTGTCTGTCTCTCTCTTTTTCCTTCTCTGTCTTCCTTTCCTTTTCTCTCTTGCTATCTTTCTTCCTTTTTCTCTTTCTCTCATTTTTTCTCCCTCTCTCCCTCCCTTTCTCCCTCTTCTCTCCCTTCTTCCTCTTTTTCCTGCCTCTTCTCTTCCCTCCCTCCCTCTCTCTTTCTCCCCCCCATGTAAAATGACTTGTCCAGGACCACACAGCTAATATCTGAATCCAAATTTGAACTCAGGTCCTCCTAACTCCAGGTTTTTTGTTTGCAGAATAGGGATAATAACTTTAGAACTTAGAGGATTGCCATGAAGCTCAAGCATATATAATTTTTAAATCAAATTATATAAATTATATCATGATGATAGCCATGATGATGATGAAAGAATGAGATTATTTATGAAAAGTTACTTTTGGCTCAGATATTTAAAAAAGGCTTCATGGAGGAAGAATAATGCTCTCTGGACCTTAAAAGATGAACAGAATAATGACAAACCAGGGACCCTGTTTAAGATACAAGAGGAAAAAAAGCAATATCCTCCCTTGTAATAGTAAAATCAGAATAGTCATAATAAGCATGGGTGAAATGAAGAACTGGAATTTATGTCCTCTTAACTCACATGGTTTCCAGAGATGACTGGTTTTTTCAAAGGGTTATAATTACAATTTCAGGCACATCTGTTCCAGTATAGTTATCCAGTTTGTGGATTATCCATTTCCTTTCTTTCTCCCCCTTCCTTTTGACCAAGTCTCCACTTGTGAGTATCTCTACTACAGATGGACAGAGGAAATGAAAAGAAATGAAAAATGAAACTCCAATCAGTCAGATTTCCTTCTTGGTCATAATTAGCAACTCTGGTTAAAAACTTGGTAGAGAGCAGTTGGAATCCTTGGCTAAAGCACCATTTTCTATTCCCCAGGTATTGACTTTTTTTACTCTCACTGGATTTGATAGTCTCCATGTTCTTTTGTAGCTCTAAATCTAGGATCCTTGTTGGTAACAACCTTTCCTCTTGGATTTCACATAGTGCACCTCATGAATGAACTTTTCATTCAGTATTCAATGCAAGAAACATTAAATACCTACCTTGTACAAAGCACTGTACAAGTGAATTGAATATTTGTTCTTGTTGAGATGTTTCAGTTCAACTCTTCATGACCCCATTTGGGGTTATCCTAGCAAAAGATACTGAAATGGTTTGCCATTTCCTCCTCTGGTTCATTGTACAGATGACTAAACTGAGGCAAACAAGGTTAAGAAATTTACCTAGTCATTTATCTAGTAAGTATCTGAAGCTGAATTTGAACTCAGGTCTTCCTGATTCCAAATTTAGCCCTCTATTTACTGTGCCACCAAGCTGCCATGTGTTGTGGACTGTGGATACAAAGACTTATATGAGAAGACCCTGACTACAAGGAGCTTACATACAAATCAATATCTTCAAGATAATAGAGGGAGAGCAGCAATGGAAAGAAGAAAATAAAATGAAAAGGAGGTATCCTTTGCACTTATTGGCATTTGTTTCTTATGTTATATTAAAATATAAACTACATGAATTCAAGGATCAAGTCTTATATAATTTAATACAATTTTCTACATAGCAGACACTTGAAAATGTATGTTGGGACTTATAGCTGAAAGAGACTCTAGTTATTATCATCCCAATGTTCTAAGTTTTCAGAGTCCCAGAGAGATGACTTGTCTAAAGTGAAATGGCTAAAAAGTAGCTGACCTGGGATTCAAACCCAAATCATTTGATTTCAGATTTAGTATCATTCTTATTTGTACAATTTGATTTATTTAAATACCTTTGGTATCTGGTATCCAGCTCTTACCTATAGCTACAAGAAGCTGTAGCCTATATAATGGACATGGTCTAGTAAATCATCTCAGCAGATGTGCCAAATCAGATTGAGGGTAACCAAAAGGCCTCAAACCTGTAGATAGTTGGGGATGGGGTGTGCATTTAAAGAATGTGAAGACTTCCACTTTTGCAATGGGTAAATAAAAACAATTTTTTCCAACAACTATGAAGCAGGTATTGTCAGACATTGAAGATTCCAAGGCTACCCATTTCATCTTGGGCCATTGCTAGTCATCTTGACTTTTGTCCTGCTATTGGACTTTGATGACTCAGGAAGAGACAGTAAGGCTGTTGACTTGTGTGCAACTCTCCATCACTTAAAAACAATTCATGTGCAAGCCAAGACGCCACCCATGATTTCATTAGTCCTCTTTGAAAAGAAAGAACAAACAACAACAAAACAATTTAAATAAACTATAAGAACTCAAAAGAAGAGAAAATTGATGAAAGTTGAAATAATTATGTTAGAGAACTTCTAGAGAAATGTTTATTTTTTTTCTTAAAGGATAGGTAGATTTTTGAGCAGTTATGTGCTAAGTATGGTGCTTGGTGATGGGATTCAAAGAAGGGCAGTAGACAATCCCTATTCTCAAAGAGCATGTAGTATAATGGGAGAGACAACATGTGGATAGTTATGTATAAACAAGATATACACAGAATAAACTGGAGATCATCAAAAAAGGGCACTAACATTAAAGAGGATTAGAAAAGTCTTTTTGTAGAAAGTAGAAATGAAGGAAACCAGGAAAGTCAGGAGGCAAAAATGAGAAGAGAAACAATTGCAGGCTTGGGGAACAGCCAGTAAAAAAGATCAGTATTCTCGAGATGGAGTATCATGTACAAGGAACAGCAAACAAGGCATCCATTGTTCCTGGATACCAAAGTATAGAGAGTTGAGTAAGGTATAAGACAGTTGAAAAGATAGGATGTTGTCAGGTTCAAACCTTTTAATTTTGGATGCCAAGTAGAGTATTTTATATTTGATACAGGAGGTGATAGAAAGTCATGTGAGGGTCAGATGGTGTGATAAGGGTCAGATTTTGATTTTAGGAAGAACAGTTTGACAGCTGAATAGAGGGTAGATTGGATTGTGGAGTCATGTGGCAGGCAGTTCAGGTATGAAATGGTCAAGCTCTTTACCAAAGAGATATTATTTAAGGAGAGAAAGGGACATTTATAAGAGATATTATGAAGCTCAAATAGACAAGACCTAGCAACAGGGCATAAAAAGGAATGTAGAGTATTCCAGGCAAAGGGACCTAATGATTGAAAGGAAGAATTAAAAGCATAGAATTCCTATGTGAGACCAATAATCATTGTAGTTAAAAATTATTAAAACCCTGAATTTAACTTATCTCTTGCCTGGTGGCCTCCTGAAACTTCATATATATAAAATCTGTCTCATCAAGGTGAATCCATCTTTCAAAGGTGCATCTGGTTTTTATTCATGTCTTCTCATGCTGGGTGACTATTGTTCACATCTACTTGTTCCAGGAACCTTCCTCCCTTAGTGTTCTATAGAGCATGCAGGCCATCCATTGACAATCCCTCATTTTCACTATATGACTAACTCAACTCCATTTCCTATAATGTATTTCTCTGATCATATCTATAGTACTATTTCCATTCCAATTCAATATCCAATCAAAAGACACACAGGAACACTATAGGAACACTTGAACTGAGAAGAGAATGCCAATCTTGTTCCCAAGTAGAGAGCAGGAATTTTCGTTACTCCCACCTGGAAACAGTTTCACTAAACATTCAGGTGTCACCCTCCTGTCCCTCCACCCCCAGATATGGTTTCATCCTTGTTCCAATAAATTTATATACATATATTCCTTTACTAACACATTGTGCATAAGAGAAAACACATAAAAATAGATAGATGAAAACATATAATTTCCCAATATAATCTCATCCCGTTTTCCAATTTGGGGTCTAGCTCATTATCATTATATCTAATTTCTATCCAATACATTTACTGATGAACCAGCTTTGTGGGTTATCTATCAAAATGCATAATATAGTCTAGGCCAGTTATCTCCAAATTCTTTTGATAACATAAATGAATCATTAAAAAAGGGAAGAAACAAAGAAAGAAAGCTGAAAAACAATTCAGCAAAACTTGCCAACATATTGAAAAAGTCTCCTGTTATATGCAGTATTCCATGTTCATAGACCCCCTATCTTTGTAAAGAAATTAGGGGCAGGGGGCAGCTAGGTGGCGCAGTGGATTAGAGCACCAGCCCTGAAGTCAGGAGGACCTGAGTTCAAATGTGAACTCAAGACACTTAACACTTACTAGCTGTGTGACCCTGGGCAAGTCACCTAACCCCAATTGCCTCAGCAAAAAGAAAAAAAAAGAAATTAGGGGTAGATGTTTGGGGGTCTGAGAAAGCATTTCTTCTACCTATTCTTGAGAGCTAAGCTTGTAAGACTGAAAATGGACAATTATTTTTTTTACAAAAACACATTGGATATGTAATAATATGCTGTCCCTTTTAAAAGGAAAAAATGGGTTCAGGGACTTTTTTTTTTCAAATGTCTCTAATGAGCTATGAAATAATCAGATATCTCATGAAATGTTTCTTATTGCTTCTGAACACACACTAAACTCTACTACTTGTCTTTCTAAGGAGAATCTATCAGCCATTCCTTCTATTTAGCTGCAGCGTCTTTTTCTTATCTGATTTCACTGACAGATTGTCAAGATCAATTGGATTTATTTCCTTCAATCGCACTTCCCCTTAATGACTGGACAAAGAATCATATTTAGATGAAATAGTGTTCACTATTAATTATTTTCCATATTCTTAACTTGCTTGATCCATGAAAATAGGCCCAATCTTCTGCCTTTGTTTGTTATTGTCTCATTCTCAAAGACCAAAAGGACATCACTAGGTTAGAGTCCAGTTACAGTGTGACTGACTGTGGCTGAACAGAACAATACAAGCTCAGAATGCTCAGCTACAAGTCAGACACAAATAATCCCAATGAACACATCGTGTGGATTCTCTGACTGTGCATCTTATATTTCTTCTGAGCTAGTCTTCTACCAAAATTGTACTCAAAGACTTCCCAACATAGTAGGACCCACTACAACCTGTACTCAGCTATCATGGCTTTCAAGGACAGAAGTCACTTTCACCCCATAAGACCAAATCAGAGTATGAGTTTGTGGAGAAATATCTTTAAGTACAAGATCTCCCCCCCCAAAAAAACCCCCAAACATTTGTTACAGGAACCATCAAGAAAACTCACAGAGGATCTACCATTGAGCCTAATTATATCACACACAAAAAACGTGCGAAGAGGGATGTAGTGGAGATAGATAGGAAAGAAGTTCCCAGGATGATTCTATTTGCATATTTTTCCCTGCTAAAGCATTGGACTATTATGAAAATGAATGAGAGTATAAACTGCAAAAGCTTGAGTGTGATTAGTGTTGCCATGGTTATTATTTTACAGCATTTTTCTCTTTATTCCTTATTTCTTTCCCTCATCCTGCTGTTCTCCCCTCAAAAAAATCCTTTTTGTCCCTAAAGAATCAAGAAAATTGCAGCCTTGAAATGACTATTTGAAAGGAATAGACTCCTAAGACACAATTGTTTGTATATAGGGGAGTGCATGGCAGCACAAGGATCCCAGACCTGTCTATTTATCTTATGGGTCTATGGAAAACGAATATGATTATATAGCTTCTAAAATTGAGTGTTTACAGATCACCCTTTGCCTTCCTTAGATTCTCATCATCCAGGTTACATTACCTTTTTGCCTTCTACCTTTCTTTCTGCAATCTTCTCTTGGGAATGAATCTCTCTCTGCTTCTGTACTCACAAATCAGGGGGCTGCAGCTTCCCAGGATTCATTTTAGTGAAATTTTTTGTTCTCCTGGTTATATGTTTTTTAACAGTAGCACATCTCCTGCTGATACTGAATGAGACCTGCCAAAATTTTTCTTTTATAGATAGAAATGATTCTGAACTAGTTGCCTGGCACCCAGGATGGAAATGATTAAAATTCTATTTGTTACCTGGTTTTTGTATAGAGTATCATTTTTCTAGATGTGCCTATCTATTGGTTCTGTGTGTAGTTAGTAGGTGCTCAAGAAAATATCAGATTTACTCATGATTTCTTTGCTCATCTATTTGTTGTTATTCAGTTGTTTCAGTATATCTTTTTTTTTGGCAAAGATACTGGAGTGGTTTGCCATTTTCTTCTCCAGCTTATTTTACAGATGAGGAAACTGAGGCAAACAGGATTAGGTTACTTGCCCAGGATCATATAACTAATATGTGTGATATCACATTTGAACTCAGGCCTTTTGACTCGATTCCAGCCCTGTTACTTTATCCACTACACCACCTTTGTTCAGACATACTTTCTGTTATTCTTCTGCCAAAGACTTAGCTTGAAGATACCTTTTTTTCCTAATATCCTGCATCCAAGCAAAGAAATCCCAGAAGAAATCAAATCCTGGAAGCATTTTCTCTTTTATTTGAGCCTTGTTTCTGCCTTCCTTGCTTACTTCATGAAGACACTGATTTGTGAATCATTCCTACCAATCCATCCCCTCACCTGTTGCTAATTTGACATGTTATGCTAAGTGTTAATTCCTTTTTCTTTTGATTCTTCAGTAATCTCCATAACATCAAATCTTTTTTTCTCTCTTTTTTCCCTTTAGCACTGCAGTGATAATACTCACCCCTGTCAATCAGATATGAACATTGAAGGGGCTTGGAAGAGAGGTTACACTGGAAGAGATGTTGTGGTCACTATCTTGGATGATGGCATCGAAAGGACTCATCCAGATTTAGTGAAGAACTACGTAAGTGTTTTCTGTACCTTTCCTGTCAATCCATCTGGAGTTATGGGCTCTAATTGCTGGGAAGTGGGAAAGTTACTTAAAAATAGATGAGGCAAAAGATCCAGTGTGTTTTGCATATTTCCTTTCCTTGATGAAATCATTGTCACATGAGAGAAGCAGAGTAACTTGAAACTATAGGTACAGGAAAGCCTAGGATAAGGGATGTGAGGGGATGATTGTTTGCTTTTTGTTTGTTCCTTTTGGTCACCACACCTCCACCATCACCACCACTATCACTACTCAATACAGAGGAAATTTGAGGTAATGGATTGAGTGCTGCACTTGTGGTCAGGAATACAGAGTTGATCAGTGATTAGTTCATTAATTTATTACTTGTTGATTGATTATCAAGAGAATCTTATATACCATGCACTGGGCTAGATATTTGAGATAACAAAAGGGGGGGAAGAAAAAGAAATAGCTCCTTTCTTTCAAAGAACTAATATTCTACCGGAGGAGAAAATACTATATACATATATGTATGTGTGTATCTCCTACATACATCTTATCTTAGATATTAATTGTATGACAAATCACTTAATGCCTCTGAGCCCATTTTTTCCTTCCCAAAAGGGACAAAATATTACTATATACCCAATGTGTTTTTGTAAAGATCACATTTTATCTATTTATATCACTTCATGCTTTGCAAATATTATAAATTCTATCTGTCATTATCATCATCACTGTTCAACATATAATGATAGTAGGTAGACTCTGGTGAATTTATTAGAAAGAAAAGCAAATATTTGCAGCTTTATCGTGTATAATTGTATTTAAATGTTAATATATATATATACATATACATTATATATTTTTATCTTCTCCTGTCTATCTATCCATCTATCCTCACAAAGTATCTTTTTTTTCTTCTTTTTTTTTTTTTTTTTTGCTGAGGCAATTGGGGTTAAGTGACTTGTCCAGGGTCACACAGCTAGGAAGTGTTAAGTGTCTGAGATCAAATTTGAACTCAGGTCCTCCTGACTTCAGGGCTGGTGCTCTATCTACTACACCACCTAGATGCTCCCCTCACAAAATATCTTGAATGTGTTTCCACATACTGGAGATATAACCTATGGTCTTAGTGAACTGGATTGGGTAGATAGTCCAATATTCGCTAACTAGCTAGAAATGAACAACATAGCTAATATATGTATATGTAGATATAAAATAACCTTATATACAATACATATCTGAGCTATTTAGCATAATAATAAAATGTACATTATAACCTAGATATTTAGTATATGTTGTAGCCAAGATATTAAATTATATTTTCTATATATCTTGAGATATATATATATATATGTAATATTATGTGTACTATTAGAGTATGCATATGTGTAATATTACAAACATTATTGGAGGATATGATATCTGGGATATTTACCTAATTCACCTTTCAAATATTGTAGAGTGGGTCTTCAGTGTCTTTTACCCTAGATTCAACATGCTTTGTGGTCTTCACTCCTCAAACTATAGCTTATTGGTCTTCATCAGTAGACTTATTAGCTTTAACAATCAGATACTGAAGGCAATTAACTTAAAATACAGATATTTATTGATATGACTTTGTAAAAGCAATAAGCACCACTGGGTAAAACTCTTCCACCAATGTACAGTGAATGGAAAAAGGAAGCATACATACAGTATTGTATGGAGGCACGCATGGCTGAAGCATTTCTGGTACTATAAGGCTTTGGGGAACTTTCTTTTCTTATTACGTCCTCATACAGCTCTATTCTGTTTGCAGTATCTTCTGTACAGATTGTTCAGTGGCATTCCCTAGGCCTATTACCTTCTGGATATAGTGTCTTTGGGTGAATAGTTTCACTGCAAAATACCATGGTTGATGGGATATTGGAAAAGGGAAAAGAATTCCTTAACTTGCTACTCCCTTCTGGGAGAGGAGCAAGGAGAAAGCAAAGAGTGATTTTCACTTAATAGTTAACTTATTTGGGGGCAGCTAGATGGTGCAGTGGATAGAGCACCAGCCTCGAAGTCAGGAAGACCTGAGTTCAAATCTGATCTCAGATACTTAACACGTCCTAGCTGTGTGACCCTGGGCAAGTCACTTAACCCAATTACCTCAGCAAAAAAAAAAAAAAAAAAGTTGACTTATTCCTCCATGGTTGGCTTTCTTCTCTATTCCAAAAGTCCATTGATTACTTAGCATTGTGTCTAGATGTTTTTGTTTTTAAAGGGCCATCAAGGATGTGGTCACTTTTTTGGATACAGTAGACATACTTGTTGGTTGCTTTATAATTACATGTAGTTTGAAAATTTCTTCTTTGCTTAAGAAATTAAGGAGTATTAAAATTTCCCACTCATTTTATCAAACATAACTGATTTCTTTATGCTTTGCCTAAAACCTAATGCTGTGGGTTTATTTTTTTATTTTGTTGTTGTTGTTGTTGTTGTTGTTGCTTTTCTCCTTATACTCTGTGATTTCATCTGCTGGATTGAGATAGGTAGCTGGGAATTAGGTGATTATAAGTCTCCTGATCATTTCCCTCTACTACAAACACACATGCATGCACACATGTATATATGTATACATACACAAATGTATGTGGATTTATTCAGAGTTCTGATTTCATCAGTATAAAGAGACTCCCCCAATACATTCAAATATTAATGCTGTAAAATAGAAATATGGAATGTTTTCTCCACTAATCAAGGACAGACATATCTTTTTTACTTTGCTGTGCATTTCTGAAAATACAAATATATTGGTACTGTATTTTTCAGTTTTTCTCTCCATCTCTATCCTATCATCTCCTTTCCTTTTATAACTTTCTGTTTTCTATCTATTTATTGTCCTGTTCCCAATCCTATGAGATGAGTACCTGTTTTAAATCTTACTTCAGCTGAGGGATGACCCATTTAATCAACTAGAATAGAACATCAGGTACAGTTTTTCAATTGCAATAATTTCTTTGAGCATGCATAACTAGACTTATCTTGTTTGGTTTTTTTTAAACAACTCAAAAGTTTTCAAATAATGTCTGTTATTTTAATATCACCTAAATGCAATTCAACCCAGAAATTTGACTATCCTAATTTTTTCTTCAGTATTATCAGAACAACTATTTAATTAGACCAGTTCTGTCAAATAATTAGCCTGCTAAAAAAATAAATATCAGTTAAAATGGTTATTTGATGTCATGTAGACAAAAATAAAACTTGGATGATTTTTTTTTTAAATTAACAACCAGGTAAATTTATATTCATGTATATTCCAAAGTAATATAAGTATTCTGTTTTTCTCTTTTCCCATTGGTTTGTACATGTAGATTTTTAATAAAAAGACCCAACTAATTTTATTTCAGTCTTACTGACCTAATGAGTATTGTTAATTTTCCCCTTTTTTTCTTTGTGAGATGCAAATAACTGGTAGTTCTGTAATTGTTGCAGTGATAACTTTGAACGTGAAGGCATAAAAAGGAAGGACTTGCCATATCAACAGGTCACCTGTTGTCACATTAATTAGGTTGAATTACACAGCCTGGGTAGGAGTGGATGTTTGAGCTAGAAATCATTCTCAGTAAAAGAGCCTTGGGTAATGGCAGAAACAATAATTATAATAAAAAATTTTAAAAACCAAGTATTTAGCCAACATTTAATTTTTAATAGTTGTTCCTTCCAATTACATGTAAAGTCAATTTTAATGTTCATTTAAAAATTTTTTTTGAGTTCCAAATTTTTCTCCCTCCCCTCCCCACAAATAAAATTTAATTTTTAAAAGTTTATATTTTAGACATAATTAATTCATATTGCTTTTATCCTCCTTTCCCCATCTATAAGTCAAATTGACAAGGGGGATAAAAGCAATATGAATTAATTATGTCTAAAATATAAACTTTTAAAAATTAAATTTGATTTTTTTAATCAATGAAAAGATACCTTCTCTTCCTCCATTAAGAAAGAAAGAAAAGAAAACCCACAACTGCCACATTCACCTATGTATAGTATGGGGATATGTGGCTATGCAATGTATATGTAAGTCTGTATATACACATTTGTCTTAATCTGCCTTTTTCAGTGCTTTGTAATCATTATTGATCATAGTTCCCAAATCTTTTAAAGTTATTATTATTATTATTTATTAATTAAACAATATTTACAATATAGTTATTATATAAGTTGTTCTCCTGGTTCTGCTCACTTCACTTTATATCAGCTCCTACAAGTTTTCCCAAGTTTCTCAGAAATGATCCTCTTCATAATTTCCTACAGAATCACAGTATTGTATTGCATTCATATGCCATAACTTTCTTGATCCATTCCATAATAATCGATGAGCATTTAATCAGTTTTTCTTTCTTTGCCACCATACCAATAGAGTTGCTATTATAGATTTTAAAATAGACATTTTGTTACTTAACTTATATGAACTTTTCTCATTTTAAAGTTTGAGATTTGCAACTAGGTTAATAAATTATTTTAAGTAGTGGTCCTACTATGCCCAAACGGTTATCAAACTGTGCATACCCTTTGACCCAGCAGTGTTTCTATTGGGCTTATATCCCAAAGAGATCTTAAAGGAAGGAAAGGAACCCACATGTGCAAGAATGTTTGTGGCAGCCCTTTTTGTGGTGGCTAGAAACTGGAAACTGAATGGATGCCCATCAACTGGAGAATGGCTGAATAAATTATGGTATATGATTGTTATGGAATATTATTGTTCTGTAAGAAACGACCAGTGGGATGATTTCAGAGACACCTAGAGAGACTTACATGAACTGATGCTGAGTGAAATGAGCAGAACCAGGAGATCATTATTCACGGCAACAACAAGACTATATGATGATCAATTCTGATGAATATGATTCTTTTCAACAATGAGATGATCCACACCAACTCCAATCTTGTGATGAAGAGAGCCACCTACACCCAGAGAGAGGACTGTGAGAATTGAGTGTGGTTCACAACATAGCATTTTCATTCTTTTTGTTGTTTGCTTGCATTTTATTTTGCTTCTCTTTTTTTCTTGTGAGGCATGATAATTGTATAAATATGTATGCATATATTGGATTTAACATATTTCTACCATGTTTAACATATACTGGACTATTTGCCATCTGGGGGGAGTGTGGGAGAAGGGAGGGAGGAATTGGAATACAAGGTTTGGCAAGGTCTTATGTTGTAGAATTGTCCATGCATATGTTTTTAAAAATAAAAAGCTTTAATAAAAATATTTATGTCTATATTGGATTTTACTTATATTTTTATCATGTTTAACATATATTGGATTACATGCCATGTAGGGGAGAGGTTGGGGGAAAGGGAGGAAATTGGAACACAAGGTTTTTCAAGGGTCAGTGTTGAAAAATTATCTTTACATATATTTTGAAAAAAAAAAAAACTTCAATAAAAATTAAAAATTAAAAATGTAGTGGTTTGGGGCAGCTAGGTGGCGCAGTGGATAGAGCACCAGCCCTGAAGTCAGGAGTACCTGAGTTCAAATCTGGTCTTAGACACTTAACATTCCCTAGCTGTGTGACTCTGGGCAAGTCACTTAACCCCAATTGCCTCAGCAAAAAAAAAAAAAAAAATGTAGTGGTTCTAAGGGAACTTAACAGATATGTATGGGTGATCTTTATTTGGCTTATTCCTTGTTTGTAATTTTGTTGCCTTTGCAATATGTTGAGTGACTTGCATGCTTTGTTCAATTAAAAAGACATTTATTAAGCATTTACTGTGTCCAAAGCACAGTTCTAGGCCCTGGGATTAATACAAATTTTAGATAAGACAGAGTTCCTGATCTCAGAGAATGAAGTAAGGATATTGAGAGCTGGAAAACTATTAACAGAACTTATCTTTGCTTCTTGTTTGACAAGGAAAACTGCGTTGAAGAGACAGGATTTCAGCAAGTTGCAAATATTGATATCTTAGATACATGTGAAAATACTCCACTTAGAAGTGTAAAAAAAAGACTTGCTGGTGGGAATGGAATACCTAGACAAAGGCAATGGTAAATAACTAAATTTGAGGATTCACAGGCAGGCAAAGGACTAGACTGAATTCTAAAGAGCAGAGAGGCACTGGATTTTTTGAAAAGCCATTTAAAATAGTTAAGCAGCTCTAATTGTATTTGTTCACAATATATCTTTACCAACTGACTATATGGGGTTCCTCCTACCCATGTAGGAGAAATTAAAGAATGATGATTGTTACTGAAATAACTACCCTTTCCTAAAACACTGTCATCATCAACCATGAGAATGTTAGTTAACCTAATTACTCACTTGCAGGATCTTGTTAAAGAATGCATGAACCTCATGAGTTAATGGATAATTAATGTGCATCCATCTTTCTGTTTCTCCCTTTCCCTTCTGTTGGTTACAGGATTCTCAGGCAAGTTTCGATGTGAATGGGAATGATTTCGACCCAATGCCTCGCTATGATGCCAGCAACGAGAACAAGTAAGGCCCCAGTGCAGGGTGACTTGGTGTGTCTGACATTTGTTTCCTTCAAGTAGAACTTTGCCTTCTGCTCATTATATGGAAAGTATATTGATGGGAAGCTTTGAAATAAACAATGGCTGATCTTCATTTTAGAAAGGAAGATCAGCATGGTTGATAGCCATCAGAAAGACTTGGCTTCAAGCCTTTTCTCCAACACCATGGTCATGAGCCTTTGGAATAGAAATTTTTTTCCTGGATAGAAAGCTGCAATAAAATTTCCGAACCTCTTGCCATCACATGCAACTCTATAAGACATGGGTCTTAACCTGCGGTTCCCCCTTAGTTCAAAGAAGTAGCCTTCATGGACTCTGTGAACTTGAATGGAGAAAAAATTATATCTTTATACAAATACTATTGATTTCTCCTGTATTTTATTTTATGTATTTAAAAGCATTAGTCTGAGGAATCCTAATTTCATCAGATTGTCCAAAGGGTGAGATCCATGATACAAAAAAATTTAAGAAGTTCTATTCTAAGAAGACAATAAGTTATAAATAAGTTGCTGTTCTCCATTGATAAAGGGAGATTCTACACTGAATGTTCCCTGAACTAATTAAATCATAGATACAATCCCACCTCCACCACCCCCATCCCATCCAAACCAGCGTTAGAACAATAATATCAGCAATCGATCTTATCTCTTGGTTGAACACTAGGTTTCACGTTATGTGCCAGAGTGGTCACAATGAAAAGTTACTATATAGCTATGCACCCCTGAAGAATACATCAGACCAAACCAAGTAAGATACTCCTAGGGAACCTTAAATGACAATCTGGTGGTTTAAGCAAGTAAAAAGTCAAAGTAAAAAGTCTTATTTTTTAAAGATGTTTTTCTGTTCTCTTTTTTTCCTCCCTATTATGGTCTCCTCTATTGCATTTGGTTCATAAGATCATAGATTTAGAAATAGAAGTGACATCAAACATGATCTAGTTCTGCTCTCATTTTACTGATAAAGGATCTGAATCCCCAAAACATTCATGATTTACTCCAGGCCACATAGGTAGTATGTGACAGAGGTCCTGCGAAGTCAATGTTCTTTCTCTCTGCTAGAATGACAATGAGCTGAAATTCCACTTGATACCAATTACCAGAAAACCTGAAATGCCCAAGATTAATGAAAGTTTCTTAAACTTAGTTCACTTATAGAACCCTTGCTTCCCACCTAACCTTTGTCCCAGACATCCTGCTCATTTCCTATGAGCAAAATAATTATAAATAATGAATAATAGCATAAATAGCATAAATAAATAAATAACAGTAAAATAATTATACTAAAAGGAAAACAAAAAATGAATGGTAATTTTGATGATCATCTTAAGGTAATTTGTTGTTCTTGTTGCTTTTGATTGTCACTTATTTTTGGTTAATTTTTGCTTAAAATAATACAGCAATTAACAAACATCAGTTGTCTTTTAGATGCTAGATAACATGGTAGGCACTAAGGATGCAAAAGAATGAAAAAATCTCCCTCAAGGAGCTTACATTCTAATCTAATTTGAATTGCATATATGATCAAGGAATCTTCATATTCATTATAACACTTCAAAACAGGGATTGTTCTTTTTTTACTTTTACTATATTGAATTTTTGTATGTGGCTATTATGCTCTGCTCTAGGCTTTCTTATTTAGATTTAACATGTCTATATCTTGTTTAGGGATGTTGGAAGCAGTAACAAAAGTGGTTTATAGATACTATTATATCCTTTTAAATATTCAGCCTCATGTAGTAAATATGAATAATACTTGCCTGTCTTTATAGAAAAGTAGTTAGTAGACCTGCATTAGTCCAATAACCTTGAATGAAGCCATGTTATTTTAGGAATTGTGTATGTACATATGGTTTATCTTACTTCTCACAGACAGCCACAACAAACTCATTGTAGAAAATTTGCTACAATTGTTGGCAATGGACAAATGAGTGTTACAGATCATGTGTCCCTGGTAAAAGGGTTAATATACAAAATAATGGTAATAGAAGTTTATAGAACTTCCCTGAAACAACACAGAAAAGAACCTAAATGAAGGCTGGTGACCCTGTAACTTATACACAGAACCCCAATGACAGTGCTTTAAGGAAACGGAAGATACACACATGATGGTGGTACTTTCTAATCAAAGGAATTGATTTACCCGAATCTATTATGTAAACTTTCTTTGGAGAAAAGTGTGGGAAACTCAGTAAGGAAGGAGGGCACAGCTGGTAAATTTCAATATGGCAAATATATGGACCAGCCTTATGTCTTTGGTGGTTATTTGGTAAGGAAAAAAAAATCAAGAAAACATTAGCTCAGGGCTTATTAGAAAAGAAGAGAAAAAAGCATTTATTAAAGGCCTACTGTATGCCAGGTCCAGTGCTAAGCATTTTACAAATATCATATATTCCAATAATCCTGAGAAATAGATGTTCTTAGAAGCCTCATATAATTGAAGAAACTTTTAGGCAAATAGAGATTAAGTGACTTGGTCAGAGCTAGTATCTAAGGTTGGATTTAAACTCAGATCTTCCGGGCCCAATGCTCTTAACTGCCAACTCTGAACACTTTATTTTCAAGTCATTTTAAACAATGATCCAAAGTTGTGGGTGGGGATGGAGGTAAGAGGATGCTTTTTGGACTGGTGATCTTCTTGGTTTGGGGAATTCCTGGCATGGAAATTCCCTCCACAGAGGCAGAGGAGCAACTCCTATATAGCTTAGCATATTATAGGTTTGCAAAGGGACATTGAGAGGTTAAGTGATTTGTTCTTACTAGTCACAGAGCAAATATGTCTCAGTAGCGAGACCTGAACCCAGGTCTTACTAACCAGACAAGTTGGGGGGGGGGAATCTCCAAGAATATATGTAAATAAGTCATAGATTCCAGGGACACTTAAAGAAAGAAGTAGATAGACCCAGATAATCAGTTGGATTTTGGTATCTTAGTGCCAGAGCCTCTGAATTGTTACATTTTTAATGTTGACAGATGACAGAACTAATGATCATTGCTATGGAAGGGCATGGCTGACAGATGGCTGCATCTAGAATGCATCTTTTGTATTTGAGTTGTGGCTTCAGTTTTGTTTTGCAAATGGTCTTTTGAACCTGTGATTTTTGCCTTTCACAGTCTGTCCAGTGCCTTTGTTTAGACAGAGCCATCTATTTCCTGTTAGCTGTTAGTTGTACCAAGATTTATCTACCTGCCTGCCCCATTCCATCCTCCAGCCCCATCTGTTCAGAAAGATGATGCTCAATCTCATGATTGCAATGTAGGCTTATTATTGTGGGGTATAAAGATTTCTACCAAAAGCATGTTTGGGCTGGTATACACTGGCAGTGAAATAGAGAACATTTCATTGGTAGGATGCTGCAATAGAATTTCTTTTTCTCTGCTGAGTAGAAGAAGGCAATCAGCTGTGGATGAAGTCATCCTGCTTTCCAAGACATCATGTTTTTCTTTTATTCTTAATGGTGCTGATCAATCTTATCTCTGCTGAACGCCAGCTTGATTTCAGAAATTTAGGTTAAAAACATCCTTAGCTCATGGGAGTCTACTGAATGAATATAAAACAGTAACCCTATAGGTATGTTTATTTTCATATCTAACTATTGTTTATTAAACAATCATATTTAAGTATTTTATCACAAGGAACTCAATATTTTGGTGCATTTTTCCCCATTATCTTTTTTTAAGATTATGAAAATTATGCTATTCAAGTTTAGAATTAGGACTGACAATCAGAGACAGATATAACCTCTTCTTTAAGGGACAAATACTATAAATCAGAAAACTTTAGACATAAATACAATGGTGTGCTGTTAAAGTTTAACAACTAGTTCTCTGCATATGACACACTTTTAAGCTTAATATAGATTATTAACATTTTTTAAAAAGTCCAGACACTCAATAAAACAATGACACATTCTGATTTATAGCATTTGCAAACTTTGAGGAGTAACTGCCCATACTGAGAATTTAAGTTGGCTTTCTCCAGCTTGTACAAGCTGTCTCCAGCTTCCCTCTGAGTAGATCACATGATAAGATTTAGGACTGAGGTGGACACAGATACCATGTGGTCCAATCCCCTCATTTTATAGATGAAAAAACTGAGTTTTAGGGAGATTTTGTGTCTTGTCCAAGTTTACATAGGTTCTGTTGACTTTTTTTAAGTCTGTTTTCCTCTTCATTCTGCCTTTATTAGCTTGATATAATTTGATATTAGCAAAGGATTTTTAACATTAGTTAGGCCTACAAGGATATTACCCAGCCTACCTGAACTTCTTTCCCTCTAATATTCTTCAGTGTATTCACCTTCCAAGTTGTAGGTTAGTATGGCATAGTGAAAATATCATTGCACTTGAAAGCAGAAAGTGTTTCTAGATCCTGGCACTTCCTCACTAACTATGTGACATTAACATCAGAGGACCATAGCTGGAAAGGGACTTTAGACATCATCCAGTTGGGTAGAAAGAATACTCATTCAGGAATCAGAAATGCCTTTCTAATGTAGTATGTGATTTTGGACAAGTGTTTTAACCCCCTTGTTCCTCACTTTCCTGATCTGTAAATGGAAGAGATTATACTAGATGAGCTCTGAAATAATTTATAGCTTAAAATCTCTGATCCTAAGTCACTTAACCTTCCTGTTTTGTTGTTCTTCTATGTTAAATGAAAGGATTGGATTATTGTTGCTGTTCATTCACAAACATTCTTTGTAACCCCATTTCACATTTTTTGGCAAAGATATTGGAATGGTTTGCCTTATTTTATAGATGATGAAACTAACTTGCCCAGGCTTCCCCAGCAAATCTGGATTTAAGGCTAGATTTGAACTCCAGTCCTGACTCCAGACAGGCTCACTCTATCCACTATGTCACCAGTAACTCTTTTAGTTGGTGACTGAACTTGTTTCACTTGGATCCCTTTCACTCACCTCTGACATTACGCCTCATTTATTCTCTTTGTAACTTATATGCACCTAATTATTTACATGGTGTCTCTCCAGTGTAATGGAAAGGTTTGAAATGTATATTTTTTGAGAACAGGGACGCTTTTTGTATTTTGTTTATATTCCCAGATTGAGCAGTGTTTGGCACATCATGAGTGCTTATTGACCTAGAGACTTGACTCAAATGATCTTACCAACTCTAAATCTGTGATCCTGTGTAAACTGGGGAGTGGTCCCCTAAGAGTCAGTGGAATGGGCACAAACACCTTGAAAGTTTTCCAAGGATAGGTCAAACTTCCCCTTCTCCCACAAACTTTTGTGAAAATAACCTCTTTCATCTAAATGCTTCTATTTACATTGACTCTGACATGAACAAAAGACCTTTCATTTGCAAAAGTTATAAAAATCCCTTTCTCATGGGTTGTGCTAGTTCCTGAATGGTGGCATGTCATGTCAGACTTGAATAATTGATATTGGAGAAATAGCCTTCTTAGAGGGGACCAGAAAGCTCTGGCTTCACATTTAGCAGTTCTCCCACTTACATCAGCCTGCCAAGTAAAGCTAACTGAATTGTTCTTGGTTTAAAATAGAAAATGCCTCCTTGCAAATGAAACAATCTCCTGGCATTTCATAACACGACTTCTATTTCTGATAAATGAATTATTGATGTCTGGGTTAGATCATCCCCTCCCTAGGATGCATCTGATTGAAAGTCCTTGCTTCTTAAAAGTCAAAGCAACATATTGAATGGGTTGTGATACCACATAGTCATTTGTGTATATGTGATGGATACAGTATCTGATTATTTTTAAAAATAAATCAACCCATAGATTAAAGACTGATTTTCCAAAAAGAGTAGATTTTTCATACTATTTTTTGTTTCCATTTCCTGATTTTAATGCAATGATACTGGTATTTTGGTCTCCTTTCAAATAACATAATTTTTGGTTTTCATACTCTAGCTATGTAGAAACCAAAGTCTGAATGATGGGACTTGTGCTTCTGTGTGGCTTCTCATTCTCTCAAAAGTCAGCTACAAAAAGTTATATGGAGAATGTGTTCTGAGGCAAAGCAACTGAATATAGTAAGTGTTTTCTGTCCTGTTTATCATTACAAAGGAGCTATTTTTACAATGTTAGAGAGCCAGACCCCATTTAGAACTATCATCCAAATAGGCAGAGAGCTTCATTTTCTGACGCCAAGAATTTAACCAAATGGGTTTGGATAAATTCAGCCTGCTGTAAAATGGTCTAGCATGGTCAAAGAAAATTCATACTTCACCTTAGGTTGGGCTTCAGAAATCAGTTGTCTACATTTGCCTGTAGCATTTTTTTATAACCTCAACATTTGTGAACACAGATGGCTTTGTGGGTACCAAACAGGCAGTCGTGAAACATAATCTGTCTTTTTTGTGGGCAAACATGAAAGACTGCATAGCATAGTGTACAATACCTTGGTCTTGGGGTTAGGAAAAGTCACGTTCAGATCCTGCCCCTGGCATTTACTAGCTGTGTAATCCTAAACAAATCACCTTTTCTGAGCCTCAGTTTCCTGATCTGTTTAAATGAGAATAATAATACTTATAATGTGAACTACTTGTGTTCTAAAATTCATAAAAGCCCTTATATACATTATAATGTAGTGTTATGAAACTCAACATTATAATGTATATAAGGGCTTTTAAAGTGCTATATAAATGCCATTTATTACTATTACTACTACTAATAAACTTGAAGGTTATATTAATAGAAGAAATAAATGGCCTATTTCATAGATTATTATACTTTTTAAAACTTAATTGACAAATTTTGCATTTACTAAAACCATAGCATACAGAGAATAGCCCTACTTTAGATATTCACATCATAGTCTCTATAAAGAATTAGCATTATTCATTTGTACTTCTCTTATAGTATTTTGAATCCAGTTTCCACTAATTCTGCATTTTTTTATTAAAGAGAAAATTTGAAACCCAAGATGTCATTTTGTTTGTATTGAATCTAAGTTTAGGAGCTTTATGACTGAATTCGCTTCAAGGGCTGATCTCTTTGACAGTCCAAAATTGGAAGGAAGATGGCAGACTCCTCAAGTGAAAAATTACAAAATGGAAAAGGGTTGTCTAGATGGAAGCCCATTTCCAAATGAGAACTGAATCTTTGTAAGAATTTCTTTTGATCTAGAATTTCATACCCCATTCTTTTTGAAGTCAAGTAATGATTATTCTACTGCTAATGATTCTGTCAGAGGAATCTGGAGGACTTTTTCATTCTTCTCTTTGTCAATTTGGAAGTTTATTAATTCTTTGACTACAAGAGTGGTTAAAAACAATTCCTCTTACAGCCTCTGTTTCATATAAGACATGAAAGTTACAATATACTTTGTATCCTACACCCCCATGTAGTAGATACCTGTAGACATTATTGTGCCCATTTTACAGATGAGGCTAAGTGATTTGTATAGTTTATAAGTGCCAGAGAAAAGATTTGAACTCAGGTCTCTAGATTTTAAAGGAATCAAAGCCATTCTTTTATTGTTTTAGGACTTTGCGCAATGCATGTAGGAACCATTTTATCAGTTTTTCCAAAAGATTCTCAAAAGATGTTTAATAACACCTGTCATTTGAAGAATAAGGTGATCTTAGTTCCTTTATCATACTACCCAGACACTTCTCAAAAGAAGGCTATTTGGAAGGGAAAAAATTGCCCAACTTGTCAGCAAGCAAACTATTTTTCAGGGGCAGCATAGTGTAGTGAATAGAAGGCTGGACTTGAAGTCAGGAAAATTTGATTCACATCTTGCCTCACCTAATTTCTAAAATATACAGAGAAATGTCTCATATTTATAAGAATTCAAGCCATTCTCCAAATGATAAATGGTCAAAGGATATGAACAGACAATTTTCAGATGATGAAATGAAAACTATTTCTAGTCATATGAAAAGGTGCTCCAAATCATTATTGATCAGAGAAATGCAAATTAAGACAACTCTGAGGTACCACTACACACCTGTCAGATTGGCTAAAATGACAGGAAATGATAATGACGAATGTTGGCGGGGATATGGGAAAATTGGAACACTGGTACATTGTTGGTGGAACTGTGAACAGATCCAACCATTCTGGAGAGCTATTTGGAACTATGCTCAAAAAATTATCAAACCGTGCCTACCCTTTGACCCAGCAATGTTTCTATTGGGCTTATATCCCAAAGAGATCTTAAAGGAAGGAAAGGGCCCCACATGTGCAAGAATGTTTGTGGAAGCCCTTTTTGTAGTGGCTAGAAACTGGAAACTGAGTGGATGCCCATCAACTAGAGAATAGCTGAATAAATTATGGTATATGAATGTCTTGAAATATTATTGTTCTGTAAGAAATGACCCCCAGGATGATTTCAGAGAGGCCTCGGGAGACTTGCATGAACTGATGCTAGCAAAGTGAGCAGAACCAGGAGATCATTATACATGGCAACAAGACTATATGATGATCAGTTCTGATGGACATGGCCCTCTTTAACAATGAAATGTTTCAAACCAGTTCCAATTGTTCAATGATGAAAAAAGCCATATACACCCAGAGAGAGGGATATGAAACATGGATCAAAACATAACATTTTAATGCTCTCTATTGATGTTTGCTTGCATTGTGTTTCCTTTCTCTGATTTTTTTTTCTTGTAGATATGATTTTTCTTGCACAACAATGATAAGTGATGAGCACAGGGTCACACAGCAAACATTTGAGATGACATTCCAACCCAGTTCTTTCTGATTATAGGTCCAATGTTCTATACTAAGTTGCCTTTTTTCCCCATTCTTAGGGAGTGCACACAATGATAAGAAAACAGATCTTTTGAAGTAACAAAGTTTCTGACCCTTTTGTTAAATCACTGTGACACATTTTCATCATTAAGTTTGTTTGCTATAGATAGCTTTTAAAATTCTCAATAATATATGATAGTCACATGAGCAAAACATTGCTAATATATGCTGACAGTCAGAATATGAACAAATAGATTGTGTTTAATGATAATAATAAAAGCCTGCATTTATATACTACTTTAAAGTTTTCAAAGAACTTCATAAACATTATCACATTTTATTCTCACAAATCTGGGATGTCTGTACTGTTATTAGTTTCATCTTAGAGATGAGGAAAATAAGACAGCTAAAATGTTAAATAAATTGTGTAGGGTCACATAGTTAGTCTTTGTCTAAGGTCACATTTTAACTCAAGTCTTCCTGATTGCTGGTCTTTCATTCTATCCTCTGTGCATTATTATGACAATTATTATGAAAAAGGTAATTATTTAAGTGGTATTCTTTTTCTATAGTTTTTATTTTGATTTGTCTTCATTTCCCTCTTTATTAAAGGAAGTTATATTCCTTAGAGTATAAAATTCATCTACATTGGTGAGATTTCATTGACTCTGGAGGAAAATAGAAAAGCTTTTCAATAAATTTATCACAACCATTTGAGTTCAGCTGTGCATACTGGAGAGGAATTATCTATTTTTGAGTTGTCCAATGGTTTTCTCTAGAACAGAGATTTAGTACTTTTAGGCACATACTGTGTTCTCTGCTCCATCACTTCATTGCAGGCTACTATTTAAGCAGAGGACATAATTCACTTGTTGCTCATGTAATTGACACTAGCTAATTGCTGAATGGAATTTAAAACACATTGGGAAAGTGTAATATCTGATAATTGCAATCATTAAATTTTCCTATTTTGATGTCTCATACTTTATATTTTATTCCTTTCTTTATTCTCAGAGAGCAAATAGTATCACTCATTAGGGTGAGGACAAAATCCAACTTTCCAATTTTGTATGACTTCCTTTGGGGGAATGTTGATGGGACTGGAGGTTAGCCGAGTGTGCTACTAGACTTTTTCCCAGAATTGTAAGGTTGACTCCTGCTCCTTTGGAATAATTCCAACCACCTGAGTGCCATGAAAAATAATGTAGGAACTGGAAACTATATAAGAAAGATTTCCCTTCCAGACCCAAATGTTAAACTTAGCCTGAGGTAAGAATATGAGAATAATAGAAATCTTTCCCTTCTTCACACAGGGAAGTTATATTCCCTAGGGCATAAGTTTTCCTATGTTGGTGAGATGTCATTAACCTTGGAGTAAAATAGAAACCTTCAGCAATGGGTATATTCAAGTATTTAAAATTCTAGTTGGGTATATTAGGGAGGAATTATATGTTCCTGAGTTGTTCAGAGGTCTTCACTGGATAAGAGATTTAGTACTTTCAGACATATACTGTGGGCTGTGCTCATTCACTCTATTTCAGGCCAATATTTCATCAGTTTCAGGGGAAAAAATGATATCCCTTGCTTTATCCATTAACTTACCAAGTCCTTCTAAATACCTACACAAAACTCTATATGGTGAAAGAAGCATTTGAGCAGTAGCATTGGGAAATGGAATGACCCTTAGAAATAATCTAGTTCAATTACCTAAATTTAGAGAAAAAGAAATTGAACACCAGAGAATGGGGGTGGGGGTGGGTGTGGAGGGATGGAAGGGAGAGAGATCAAAGTTATCCGTTTTATCCAGGCATTTCCTGGATAAAAAAGCAGATCTTCTGACTTTTTCCTTTTGCACTTTTCATAATAACACTCTGCTTCATCACAAATAAACAACCTGATATTGTTTTTGTTGATTCTTCCAGCAATTCCATACCACTTCTTAGGGTTGATATCCTGTATCCCATGTTATTCTCCATCCATGGTTCCCCAATACATATACTTATTTTTACTTCACTATCTGATCCTTTCTTCCAATTTCTGTATTTTCCAAGTTATTCCACACTTTTTACACTTGTATTTTCCAAGTTATTCCACACTTTTTACACTTCTACTTTCTTGACAAGTTCTAGCCTTAGACTATGATGAATAAGTACACAAATGAGGAAAAAGTACTCCTGCCTCTGTCATGTATCCCAATCCTAACTGTTACCATTCTGTTTACCTTATAACTAGATTTTGTTGTTGTTGTGGAGTTGTTTCACAGTCCTTTAATTATTTAATTTAATTTGATTAATTTAATTTAAGTCATTTAATTGAGGATTAGAATTTTTCTCAAAAAAAAATCAGAATGTAAGAATCATGAATTGCAGTACCTCACTTATTATATCAAGTCATCCACACAGTGGGTATGTGATTGGAAAGGTGGAGAGATATGTGAATAGATGTATGGATATGGATAAATGGCAGCTGTTGTCATTTATCTATGTCTAATGCTTGTGACTTTGCAAACCACATTGCTCATAGGATTTTCTTGGCAAAGATACTGGAGTGGTTTGCTTTTTCATTTTCTAGTTGATTAGAAATCAGGTAGCTTGCCCAGAGTCATACGCTCATACATTGTCCAGTGAGTGTGTGAGCTGAAATTTGAATTCAGGTCTTCCTGACCCCAGACCCAGCATTCTTTCCACTGAGCCATGTAGCAAGTGAGATAAGGCAAACAAAAGGTGTTGGGAAAATTGGAAATTAGTATGGCAGAAACTACGCATTGACCCACACCTAACACCCTATACCAAAATAAAGTCAAAATGGGTTCATGATTCAACCATAAGGAGTGATACTATATAGAAATTAGGAGAACAAAGGATAATCTACCTTTCATATCTATGGGGAAGAGAGGAATTTGTGACCAGAGAAGAACTAGAATACATTATAGAATGTAAAATTATAATTTTGATTATACTAAGCTAAAAAGTTTTTTGTAGAAACAAAACTGATGCAGACAAGAAGTGAAGCAATAAACTGGGGGAAATGTTTTTACATCCAAGAGTTCTGAGAAAGCCCTAATTTCTAAAATATATAGAGAATTAACTCAAATTTATAAAAATTAAAGCCATTCTTTAATTGATAAATGATCAAAAGTTATGAACACAGAATTTTCAGATAAAGAAATTAAAACCACTTATAGTAATATGAAGAAATACTCTAAATCACTATTGATTAGAAAAATGCAAATTAAGACAACTCTGAGATACCACTACATACCTCTCAGATTGGCTAAGATGGCAGGAAAAGATAATGATGAATGTTGGAGGGGATGTGGGAAAACTGGGACACTAATACATTTTTGGTGGAGTTGTGAACTGATCCAACCATTCTGGAGAGCAATCTGGAACTATGCCCAACTGTGCATACCCTTTAATCCAGCAGTGTTTCTATTGGCTTGTATCCCAAAGAGATCATAAAAAGAGAAAAAGGTCTATGTATGCAAAAAATGTTTGTAGCAACCCTTTTTGTAGTGGCAAGGAACTGGAAACTGAGTGGATGCCCATCAATTGGAGAATGGCTGAATAAATTATAGTATAAGAATGTTATGGAATATTTTTTGTTCTGTAAGAAATGACCAGCAGGATGATTTCAGAGAGGCCTGGAGAGACTTACATGAACTGATTGAATGAAGTGAATAGAACCAGGAGAACATTTTATACAGCAACAGCAAGATTATGCAATTATCAATTCTGATAGATGTGGTTCTTTTCAACAGTGAGCTGATTCAGGTAGTTCCAGTGGTCTTGTTATCAAAAGAGCCATCTGCATCTAGAGAGAGGACTGTGGAGACTGAGTGTGGATCACAGCATACTATTTTCACCTTTTTATTGTTGTCTTTCTAATTTTTTTGATCTGATTTTTCTTGTGCACCATGATAATTGTGGAACTATATATATAAGAATTGCACAAGTTTAACATATTGGATTGCTTGCCATTTAGGGAAGGGAAGAAAAAAAATTGGGGACGCAAGGTTTTGCAAAGGTGAATCTTAAAAAATATGCATGTGTTCAACAAGTATTTAATAAATACCTACTATGTGCCAAATTCTGTGTGAAAGGCTTGCAGAAATGTTGCTCTAGTAAGTGAGGTACTCTAGTTCATGACTAATAAGAGAATTTGGTTCAGTTTTCTTGGGAATTACTCAAGCCTTACTTCAGACAGACTGCCTCTGGCCATTTTTACTACAATTTCCCTGTTGCTCAGTTTATGCTCCCATTTATCAAGTTTCCAGTGATTATTAATATGATTACAGATTTGATTTGCAGATTCAAATGAAGAATAAATTAATATGAATTTCTTAAAGTAGCCTTTGTTAGGTTAGTGATGTGAATTAATTGCTTAAAAAGAAACCTGTCACTTTTCTTCACTGTAAGGACTGACACTGATAGTATTATTTTTCCACAACCACATTCCAAGGTGGTAGAGAGGGGAAAAAAATCTTTCCGAGATTCATCAGAAGGTGCCTTCATGCATCCGTGACTATGCAAAGCTTAGATACTCCAATGTAAATCTGAGGAATGATTCTGTTAGGCCATTACACAGGATCTGAATGTTCCTTCTTTCATATTTTATATTTCTGCATGAGACTTCTTTGCTGATCAATTCATTCTACCTTTTCTTCATCTCATTTCTCCATTCTACTTTTATTAGAAGAGTTGCTGTCAGCATTCCCATTATAATGCTTATTTCAGTTCTAGGGGTTCACGATCTAATGGTTAATTCAGACTGGTTGAAATAAAGAACAAATGGTTTTGCTTATCTCTGCTTATTACTGGGACTGTGAGTTCAGCAGGACCAATAGTAGTAAAAGGCTGTACTTGAAAGATGAAGAAAAAAGGGCCAGATATTGATGGAAGTGGTCTAGTGAATTCCAGAATTGACCTTCTGAGTCATTCTGTGTTGAACTATTAATTCTCCATAGAAAGTTAATCTTTTAACCTGGTACCAGATGCCTTTCAGTTCATATAAGTCATGAAATATTAAACCAAGTTCCCCTTTGTTTTCTCCAAATAAGAAGCATTCATCAAGGTGAAGACAAATTAATATGTGATCATTTTAATTAAATTGTTTGTTTTTCATTAACAAAATAGGCATTTATTGAGAATCTACTGTGTTTATTCTTATGGAGGGGACAAGTTATAGTCAATGCCTTCAAGGACAGATCTTGAATTACAGAGTATTTAAGTATCTTTGCTTGTGTTAAGGTTTTTGTTCTATGAAACTTAAGCATTTTTAACCAATACATAAAATGAGGGTTTAGTTGTTTATACTTCATTTCTTTCTCATCAATTTGTATGGTTGTGAAAATCAAGTTGGAAAGACAAGACATGAAAGTTAAATAATAAATAGTTCAACTGTGAAATAACAATGCAAGACATTATGAACTATATCAAGAGGCTATTTATCAGTAAGTGACAATTGGGTGATATGTAAAATAAATGGAATAAATTCATAGGACTGGGATAGTCAGTTATGGAAGAAGAGGGATTTTATTGTACTTTGAAGAATGAATAGGATTTAGATAGTTTATAAATATTTTAATCACAAGCAAGGAAGTATGGTGAGTACTAAACCTGGAGTCAGAAAAACGCATCTTCATGAGTTCAAATCTGATCACAGACACTTAATAGTTATGTGGCCCTGGGAACTAAACTCTGCCTCATTTTTCTCATCTGTAAAATGATTTCTAAAAAAGAAATAAAAACCACTCCAGTATCTTTGCCAAGAAAACCCCAAGACTTTGTGGGGTCACAAAGAATTGGATATAAGTGAACAACAACAAAATTTTAATTAGAGAGAGCCCAGCCTTGCTGTTAATAACATAAACTATTTAAAAATGTTTATTTGTATACAGCTGTAAGGTGGTATAGTGGAAAGATCATTAAATTAGGAGTAAAAAACCCCTAGGTTTCAATCTTAGCATTTCCTCCTATCGTAAGAATTAGGAATGGAAGAAAGCTTAGAGATTTACCATGTTGGTAGTGAGTGGTACTGTTGTGTCATATGACAGTGGGCATATCATTTAACCACTCTGGGTTTGTTTTTCTAATTTATAAAATGAATGAATTTTCACTAGATCAAGCTTTTTCATATGAGGTTCATAAACTTTAAATTATGTGTATATGTATAGATAGATAGATATCTGTATTTCAGTCAAATTGATTTCCTGTAATCCTATATAGGTTTATTTTTTGGTATTAAAGACTTTATTCTAAGGTTTCCATCATCTGCCAGATGGATGGTATAAGACATAAAATATGTTAAGAACTCTTGGATTAAATGATGTTTAAGGTTCCTTCCAATTCTGAAATCCCTATGTTTCCTCGGTTTGATGTTATTACTGCTTTGGAATGAAAATAGTTTGATAAATTGGTCTTTAAGGCCTCAGTATTTTGAAATGCTGAATTAGGTCTTAGAAGGAGTATATGATTTCATACCCAGACCAATGGTTTCATTTATTTGAGGGAAGGAAGATTACTAGTGTACAATCCCTCTACTCATGATGCTTGGCTAATTGCCTATAATTTATAATCTTAAAGAATATAAGGGAGATGCTAAAAGATTACATATGACTGGTCCACAGGCACAGTGCTGGTATAGCTCAGGAGAAAGGCTTAAACCCAGGTGTTTCAGATTAAAAGGCAAATCTTTCAGCCACTGTATTATACAACTCCTCACCAGAATGTTAAAGCCTAGTGTTTATAAAAATTCTAAGTCAGAGGAACCTTGGATCATAGATCTAAAGCTGGAAGAAACCATAGAGACCTTGTTGTCCAATTGCCTCATTTGAAAGGTATAGAAGCTGAGGCTTATGCATGGAAAGTAGTTCCTCTAAGGCCATAAAAACTCCAGATATCAAAGGTAAATTTGAAGACCTCTGTCTCCAGAGCCAGTCCAAAATGAAAGGATAGTGGAATATACTTAGGGTACAGTATATTGATGACTGTAACTTTTGCAATAGCAATGATAAGAAAAAAAATTCACTATGCAAAGTATAAGAAATAAGTTACTCTCAATACAAACCAACTTTCCCATCACATTCTTTGCAGCAACACCAACTTATATTGAATTTTTGTTGAGCCCAACAAAAAAAGACAATATTGATCCATATGAGAACTCAAATATAGCATATTGAGGAAATTCAGTGATGCAAATATTTGATTATAAACAGAAACACAGTATTTAATAAATATTACCCATGGCATAAGAAAAAAAAATTTAAAAAGAAAAAAAAATGAACTGAATTATTGGAAAAGGACATAGCCCAGTCACATCGTGAGAACAGAACAAGGGTTTACATAGACAGCCCAAATGCTGTCTTGGTACTCGTGGAATATTAAAAGACTTAGAGCAAGGTTTTCCATAGAGGATAGAATTAATCTATGGAAAATAATAGATAAGAACCTATGAACAGTCATGGAAAAGGATCACACAGGATCAGAAGGTACAGGCCCAGGATCTATATTGATGAGATAGTGCCTCTGTTACTTGATAATTTATATATTAGTCTGATTAAATACTAAAATTTAATAACTCTAGAAAAATGTCTGCTGTTTGCATTTGATTGGATTGTTTCTAATATTTCTAATGCTTGTCTAAGCCTTCTTCTATGTCCTGTATATTTAATTATTTTAAAGGCACTATTGGTTGAAAAATTATATACCCCGAGGATATAGCAGTTTTCCATCATGGAAGAGAATATCTATCTCTCAAGTATCTGTTTGCACTGAAAGGGGTCATTTTAATGAGAGTTCAGGAATAATATCAATCAATATTTAGTGAGAATGTGTAGTGCTTAGGGCCCCATAGGAGTCATTTTGGGAGCAACAAAGAAGTACTAATTATGGTCTCTTAAAAATCCAGGAACTTAAAATTAAGTTGGAGAAAATGTAACAAGTACATTTGAAAATTTGCAGAAGATAAGACCTTAAGATTTGAGTCAGAAAGACCTGAGATCAGATTCTGCCATTGGATTATACTATTGGAAACTGATTAGTTTTGTGATATGGGACTAATTACTTAACCTCAGTGAACCTCAGTTTTCTCATCTGCCAACAGAGGAGATTGAGCTCATTGACACCAAAAGTGCTTTCTAGCTCTAAAATCCATGATTTTGGGATAAAGTAGTAAAGGTTGAATGTTTAAATTTTAAATATTAAATTAGTAGTTTAGGCAATACAATCCATAGATGTTTATAAAAGGGAGAGATCCCTTCAGGTTAAATTAGGAAGAAGAGGTGAAGAAAAGACTTCTGTTGGGTCTTTTAGCATTGATAGGATTTGGAATGGTAGAAAGTTGGCTTTCCAAGGAGGGGAAAACTTGTGAGAAACAGTACTGTTTCCCTATACAAGATAAAGTCATAAAGACATAAAGACATAAAGAATGATACTATAAACCAATTAGGACAGCAAAAAATGATTTACCTGTCAGATCTTTGGAGAAGGGAGAAATTTGTGACTAAACAAAAAATAGAAAACATTATGAAATGCAAAATGGGTGATTTTTATTACATTCAATTAAAAAGGCTTTGCACAAACAAAACCAATGCAACCAAGATTAGAAGGAAAGTAGAAAACTGGAAAATAATTTTTATAGCAAGTATTTCTGATAAAGTCCATTTCTAAAATATATAAGGAACTGAGTCAAATTTATAAGAATACAAGTCATTCCCCAGTTGATAAGTGGTCACAGGATATAAGCAAGCCATTTTCAGATGAAGAAATTGAAGCTAGCTATAACCATACGAAAAACTGCTCTGTCACTATTGATTAAAGAAAAGCAAATTTAAACAACTGTGAGTTACCACCTCACACCTATCAGATTAGCTAATGTGACAGAAAAAAAATGACAAATGTTGGAGGGAATGTGGGAAAATTGAGACACTGTTTCTTAGCTAGTACCAAATAAGTTTGTTGATTGCTATACTGTAATATAGTTTTAGATCTGGTATAAATAGGTAACCTTCCTTTGCATTTTTTTTTCATTACTTCCCTGGATGTTCTTGACCTTTTGTTCTTCCAGATGAATTTTGTGGGTGTTTTCTAGTTTCTATCACATTACTTTTTGCTAGTTTGATTGTATATCAATTTAGGCAGAATTATCATTTTTATTATATTGACTTGGCCTACCCATGAACAATTGAAATCTTTCCAGTTGTTTAGATCTGACTTTATTTGTGTGAAGAGTGTTTTGTAATTATGTCAATTATAGTTCCTGGGTATGCCTTAAATGGTATTTTTATTGTTTACATTTATTTTAAGTGTAATTCTCTTTCTGTCCCTTGTTGCTGGGGATTGTTGGTCATATAAAGAAATGCATCCTGCAATTTTGTTAAAGTTATTAATTATTTTAAGCAATTTTTTGTTGTTCTAGGGTTCTCTTAGAATATCCTCATATCATCCATGAATAGTAATAGTTTTGTTTCTTCATTTATTTCTTTTTCTTCTCTTTTTGAGAAAGCTAACATTTCTAGTACTATATTGATTAATAGTGATGAAAATGGCCATCTTTGCTTCACCCCTGATCTTATTGGGAAGGCTTCTAGCTTATCCCCATTGTAAGTAATGCTTGCTAATGATTTTAGATAAATACTGCTTATCATTTTAAGGAACTCTTCCTTTATTCCTATGCTCTCTTGTGTTTTTAATAAGAATGGGAACTGTATTTTCTCAAAAGCGTTTTCTGTATTGATTGAAATAATTATATGCTTTCTGTTTATTTTCTTATTGATGTGGTCAATTATATTGATCGTTTTCCTCCTACTGAACCAACATTGCATTCCTGATATAAATCCTACTTGGTCACAGTGTATAATCTTTATGATACATTGATGTAATCGCTTTGCTATTATTTTGTTCAAAATGTTTGCATTAACATTCATTAGGGAACTTTAAGCATATTCACTGGCTTAGAATTCACTCCATGCTTAGAATTCTTTCCCACCTCATCTCTATGTCTTGACTTTGGTGGTTTCCTTAAACTCTCAGCTAAAATCCCATTTTACAGAGAAAGATTTTCCCAATCTCTTTTAATTCTACTTCTATCCCTATTTATTATCCCCAATTTATCCTATATATGACTTGTTGTCCTATAAAGGAGTCAAATGTTTCTCAGTACCAATCACTTCTTGTCTTCCATTTCCTGCTGGGAAATCTTCCCCTAAGGGAAGATGGCAAAGAGTCAGGTTGGACCACTTCCATGTACTCCAAAGCTATGATTTCCATTTTCTCTGGCATATCTGTGAACTTGACCCTCCTCATTTCCATTTACTGACTTCCCTGGCTTCTTTTAAATTCTAATTAAAATTCTCCCTTTTATAAGAAGTCTTCCCCAACTCCTCTTAATTCCAGTCCTTTCCCTCCATTAATTATTTTCCTATTCATCCTATAAATAACTTGTTTTTACATATTTTTGTTTATATGTTGTTTTCCCTCATTAGATTGAGAGCTTCTTGTGGGCAGGGACTATCTTTTGCCTTTTTTTTTTTGTCTCCCCAGCATATGGCATAGTGCCTGGTTCATAGAAGGCATTTAATTAATGTTTATCAACTGACTAACTGGCAGTGTTTCACATTCTTAGTCTCCCACCTCTGAAACGAAGCATGGGGGAAGTGGAAGCTGGATTTCTCTAAGGCGACTTGTAGTTTTATATGAGAGGTGCATTCTCACCAAAAATTCATAATTGTTGCTCCTTTTCATAGTATCATAAATTTAGATGTAGAAAAGACCTTCTGAAGTTATCAAATCTAATCTCCTCATTTTATAGTGAGGCAGTTGATTTGCCCAGGGCCACACAATCTGTAAGAACCTGGTGTAGGATTTGAATCTATATCTGTTTTGACTTCAAGTTCTCTCCACTGCATTACATTGTCCTTTCAATGCCTCCCTGTCTCTCCAGCAGCATTCAAGAGGCATACACTTTTTAGTCATACACTTTCTTGGACTCTATATTTCCAAGAGGACTAGGGGAGAGGGGTCAGAAATTCACAGTATCTAAGTATTTTATATGTTGGCCAAATAAAAATTGGTCTCTTTTATCAAGCATCAGTGAAAGAAAAATATGGATTAATTCAATTCAATTCAATTAACAAAAATTCATTAATGTATATAATAGTGTATGTAATTAAGTACCTATTCTGTGCCAGGTACTAGGAATACAAAGGAAAAAAATAGAAAAATCATCATCCTCAAGAGCTTACATTCTGCTAATTCCATGTTTTTACTGATTCGTACAGGAGATAGGATATAAACTACATGATTACCAAATCCATTCAAATTATGAGATTCTATGATTATGAGAGTTTGATTTTAAGTTAAAATGAAAGTTTTATATGGATTTAGATTTATCTTTGGTTTTCCTTTTCAACATTAGTATGTGCAGTTACCTATGGTCATATTTATTCTCCATTTCTGTTTGACCAGAGTGCTAATAAATGCCCCAAAGGCTCAAAACCTGAAAACATACTTAGATAAGAGCTGTTTTTGCTGGGAACATTTTCTGTAAATCAAATGAGAAATTTTTCTTCTCTTTGTATACAAATTCTACTAGCATAACAAGATAATGATGTTTCTTGAGATATTTGAAACAGGCATGTGGTGAAATAGCCTGTAAGCTTTCCCCCTGAATTTCATCCTCACAAAAGATTCAGTGGTGACAGCTTCAAATGGATTAGATTGTAGCATTAGTGACATGAAGAGCTGGAAGGCTTTAAGCCAACCAGTCCCTTGAGTTTTTGTATTATAAAAGATTTGGCAGACTGGAGAGAATTAAAAGATGGTGCAGAAATTCATTTTCAAAGTGTTTCTACAAATCAAAAGACTAGTATCAGTTTGATTAAAATAATAGGGCAATTCTTAAGGCAAGGGAATGTGTTTTTCCTGCAGCTGTGTTCTTTAACATTGAACCATTTCTTACTTTAAAACATCTGAAAGAGAATTATGAATTAATTAACCTTTAGATTAGGAGTATTTTCCAGGTGTTTTGTGCCTGTCTTCACTTGAAATAAAAAAGCAACTTAAGAAACATAACATAGGTATATGGATAGTTTATGTACATGAAGTTAAGGTGAAAAACTGGAAGTGGCCAATAGACAGATGGTTAGGAATTGGAAAACTTTTTTTGAAATTTTTACCTGAGGTACTCAGATTTAACACATTCAGGGCCCAAAATAACATCTAATTTTAGAAAAAAAATTAGTTTTCTGTTTTATTCATTGAGGATTTTTTTTATACTGTCATGGTAATCTTACTCTTTATCAGCAATCAATCACCTGGTAATAATTGGACATCCAAATTTCATGAGTATCATCTTATACAGTTTTCTTTTTACTTCAGCATTAGGGGTATTGTATCTCCTTGCTTGAGCTCTGAAATAAGGTGACACACTTCCTTAGAATCTTGTTGTTGTTGTTGTTGTGCTTCTTCTTTTTCTTCTTCCCCCTCCTGTTTCTCTTCCTCCTCTTCCTCCTCCTTCTCCTGCGCCTTTTCCTATTTCTCCTCTTTTTCCTCTTTCTCCTCCTCCTCCTCATTTTCCTCCTCTCTCTTCTTCTTCTTCTTCTTCTTCCTTCTTCCCCTTTCTGTCTCTCACCCTGTCTCTCTCTGTGTCTCTCTACTCTCTCTGTGTGTCTGTCTCTCTATTTCTCTGTCTGTCTCTGTCTCTGTTTGTCTGTCTCTCTCTCTTCCAAGTTAATCATAACAGGAAAATCTACAGGGAAAATGAACAGGGTTCACATAATAAGGAAAGAGGAAAATCAATTACAGAGGCTTCATCTTCATGCACATATACAAATTCCAGCCTCTGAAATGGCAGGCATATTCTTTTGGTCCATATCATGAATGACAAGTAGAAAGTCATTAAGTGCATGGTCTTTAAGCTGTAAAAGGCCATTGAAATGATTAGACCAACCCCCTGATTTTCTTGATGAAGAAGCAGGTTCAGTGAATATTTGACACTATGTAGAAATAGTGATACAAGTTTAAGAAATACTTTCAAATTAGTGAATTGATTAAACAATTCACAAAATTTTCAGTGCAGGGAACATTTTATTTTGTAACCTAATTCCAATGATTAGCAAACATTTACTGTGTATACTATGTGTTAGACACTGTGCTGAATGTAGGATATACAAGTATGACCCTGCCCTCAAGAAGCTTATATTCCAATGGAGGAAACATCACATAAACAAATTAGTACACAAAAGATAATTCAGAGAATAGGGAAAGTAACCTTTGATCTCATTTCTATAGGTATTCTATCCGAAAACAATCCCCATCCATTATGGTTGTCTGTGCAACTTATTATTTCATAAGTTCATCATTGTGAGTTCAGCCAATTTTTTGAGAGTCATCCTTGAGTTTTCTTGACATCAAAACACTTAAGCTATCAGTCATTCCTTCCTTACTTTCAAGTTATTAGCCCATCTTTCTTTCTAGTGTTATTTTTCTTTGAAAGCATCCTTTACTCCATTTTTTTAACTCTTTGTTCACAGTTTGTTGCAACCTGTTCCAACTATTGTAATTTTATGATTTATCTTTTAAAATAGATTTTTATGGAAGAAAACTATATATCCAAATTTTTTAAAGGCAAAAATATTCAAATTTTAAATGCTTCCTCCAAAATGACAAAAGCCTTCATTAAACTTTTTATTCAAGAGTGTGTTATTGAGAAGTATGATGATACATTGCCCTTTGGGTTTGAAGTAATGAAAGAAAACTGACTTTTATAGGGGTTTGTGGGCAGAGAAGATGGAGAAAAAGGAGAGAGCTACAAGACAAATGATTTATGTGAGCATATTTTTCTTTAGCAGCAAAGTCTAGCAGCAGCACTATTAATGTAGAGGGGATTAAGAATTTATTAAAGGGGTGGACTTGTTGGATCTAATTTTATGAGATTCTGAATAAAGTATTCTCAGGACCATCACAATTGATTGTCTTGAGGGAAATGATGACCAGACACCTCATTGCATTGAGCAGTAATGTTTGCTCACTAAATGAAGACCTGAAACATGGCCTTAGCTAAATTCATGATAGTAGAAGGTTAGATAGAGGAAATGACTTTTCCATGTTCACACAGAGAGTTGGTAATCATTTGGTATTCAAATCTCATGATTCCCACCCAACTCAGCAATCTTTTCACCACAACATTAAAAGGCTGATATTGCCTTGCTTTATCTCTAAAAATATGGCCACATGTCTTCCTTATGGTTTTGTTTTTCCTTTGTTTTACTATTAATTACAACATAGAAACCTAGAGAGGGTTCAAATAAGAAGGAAAGAAAAAAATAGTTATAGAACTTCATTCAGATGTACAATGAACTAGCACTGTGTCTATTTTAATCCACTCCCTCCCCCAATTGCCATAGTTTATTTGACTATTTTCCCCAAATCATGTAGTAACTAAGAATATTAGAGCTTAATGGGATGTTAGAGGTCTCAAAGGAAGAGAAGGGCTCTATAGCTAGGGGAAAGGAGGGAAGTGCATTTTTGGCATCAGAGAAGGCCAATTCAGAGGCATGGAAATGGGTAATGGAGAGTCATGTAAGGACCAGAAAAAAAAATTGCAAAATTCATTAGGTTAAATGATGTCCTGTAAGGTTGGGAAAATAAGGTGGGGCCAGTATTTGGCTTTAAAAATTACATTGACAAGTTTGTTATTATTTTCACATACTGGGAAATTTTTAACAACTAGCTCTCAGGGAAAAATAAATGACACACATTTATGTTTAATCTGCATACTTATTTTCTCACTTCCTTAAGTTTAATTAATCAATAGAATGATAGATCAAACTCCTATTTGTAGTGATTTCTGAGGTGTAATTATTCACAATGAAAATTTAATAGTCATCTGTCTTGGAAATCTGAACTACTTCCATAGTTTCAACTACCACATCTGTATAATTGACTTCAAGTTTTAATATTTTCAGTCTTGACCATTCTTTTGAGTGGTTCACTTCTTAATCTGCTCCCCAAACTTTTCCAATGGGACACCCTGCCAGAAGTATATTAATCACAACAAGTTTTTTGTGTTTAAAAACTCAAGTTTTTCATTAAACCCATTTCTATTATCATGAAAAAAGGACAAAGGACCTACATGTTCAAAAATGTTTGTAGCAGTCATTTTTGTAGTGGCAAGGAACTGGAAACTGAGTGGATGCCCATCAACTGGGGAATGACTAAATAAGTTGTGGTATATGAAAATGGAATATTATTGTTTTATAACCAAATGATTAGCAGGATGATTTCAGAAAGGCTTGGAGAGACTTACATGAACTAAGTGAAGTGAGTAGAGCCCCAAGAAAACATTGTATATAGCAAAAACAAGATTATGTGATGAACAACTGTGATGGACTTGGTTCTTTTAAACAATGAGGCTGATTCCAATAGATTTGTTATTGAGAGAGCCATCTGCATCCAGAGAAAGGAAAGGGATTGAATGTAAATTTCAACATAGTATCTTTATCTTTTTTTTTTTGTTGTTTGCTTGTTTGTTTTTTACTTTCTCATTTTTTTCTTTTTGATCTGATTTTTCTTATGCAGCATGACAAATGTGAAAATATGTTTACAAGAATCACACATGTTTCACCTATATTGAATTATTTGTTGTCTAGGGGAGGTGGGAAAGAAAGATGGGGAGAGAGAGAAAAAATTATGGAATATAAGATTTTGCAAAGGTGAATGTTGGAAACTATCTTTGCATGTATTTTGAAAAATAAAAAGCTATTATTATTTTTAAAAAACACTTCTGTTTCTGATTATCATTTTCCTATGATATTTACTCATTTCCCAAGTTTGTTATATTTGGTTTATTTTTTACTCTCCATTTTCTTTCATACTACTTTCAAATCCATATTTACCACTACTTGTGTGACCTTGAACATGTCACTAAAACTTTCTATTTCTACACCCATGAAATGAGAGAGTTAGACTGTATTCTATTCAAACTACCTTCCAGTTCTAAATCTATAATCCTATAATCCTGTCAATTCCATCTTCAAAACATTTCTCAAATCTTTCCCTTTCTCTTTATCTTTCGGATATCACCCTCACTCTTGGCCTTCATTACATTCAGACTATCTGAGTAATCTCTTAAAGGATTTTCCCCTTTCACTCTTTTCCCCCTCAAAAATGCTGTTTAGATCTCTGTGAGACAAATCTTTATAGATCTCATTTTAAAATCTTACTAAAAAAATTAAGCGACTTCATTTTGCTTCCCTGATAAAGTCTGAATATCTTTGTCTGGAATTTAAAGTCCTACAAAATTAAGCGTGATGAAACATTTTGAGGATTATTTCATAGTACTGTTCTTTATATAATGGAACTCCGTTAACTAAAAATTTCCTTCATTTTGATTGCCTCCATATTTTTGCTTCATGTTGCCCCCTATACCTGGCTCTTCCTATGTTTATCTGTTGACTTACTCATGCAATTCATGCTACATTTTCTATAAAACTTTCTTCAATTACCTTTCTTCTTAATGACCTTTTTTCCCTTGGACCTGGAGTCACAATTTTTCTTTGCAATCCATATTTTTTATATATACTTGCAAGTATTCAAAGTACTTTGTTCACATAAACCCCATAAGACAGCTGATAGTAATAGTAATAAGAGCAACAACATTTATATAATACTTTACATATATAATTGTCTGATTCTCACAATAACCCTGTATAGGTACTTTCCACATTTTATGGATGACTGAACTGAGATTGAAAGAAATTAAATGATTTGGTCAGGATCACAAAGCACTAGAAATTATAAAAATTACCCATATATGTATTTCCTGCATATAACTTTTTGAGGAGAGACAGTATAGAGAAGTAAATGAATAGTTAGTTGTCTTCAAAGTCAGGAAGACCTGGATTTAAATTTTTTACCACAAAGTGATTTTAATATAAGCTTATATATATATTTATGCATGTATGTATGTGTATATGTATGGATATGTATACATGTATGTGTGCATACATATATTATTGCATTATATATGTACATATTACAAATGTGTGTGTTTAACATGATATAATATTATATTTTATACTTTTCCTAGATAGTTTTAAAATGGCTGGGATGGAAGGCAGAGAAGGAAATGCTTGCCTACCCATTTTCTCCTTTTCCCCTTTAAATGAGATAGTTTTACTGAAATCCCTAAATATAATATGTTATAATATCATATATATACTAAATATATTATGTATAATACTATAATATTTAATATAATTTTCATATAAGGTGGCTGTTTGAACCTGGACAAATAATGTGATCTGTCTGTACCCCAGGTAACTCTCAGATTATAAATTACAGAGCAGGAGCTAATCTGCACTGGTAGAGGGAATTATCTCACTGAGAGTTCCCACTGAAATCACAGGTAGGTTCAAAAAAAGTTTCTAAGTCAGAAAAGTGCAAGGCAGAGGAGATAGAAGGCTTCTTCTCCATATTTGTTTGATTTAAAAGAAAAAGTTTTATTGGTCTATTTGTTAAAAAAAAATAATAGTTATTTCTGATATATCCTTCCCCCACCCTCTCTCAGAACCCTCCCTTGTAATAAAACCACTCAGGGAAAACAGACCAATATAGCAGCCTCAGCCTCATCTGCCTGGCTGTGTCCCATTTGACCTCAGGAATTCTATCCTTTAACAAAAAAGAAAGAAAGAAAGAAAAGAAAGAAAGAAAGAAAGAAAGAAAGAAAGAAAGAAAGAAAGAAA
>JAJPUD010001109.1:315691-343485 GCA_023553655.1 Myrmecobius fasciatus
AAGAAAGAAAGAAAGAAAGAAAGAAAGAAAGAAAGAAAGAAAGAAAGGGAAGAGAAGGGAAGGAAAAAAGGCAGACATCTATCTATATTTCTAAGGGATTTATTGCCTATCTCTGCTTTGTGGCAGATGGGTGGATGTAATGTCTTTATGGTTCTTTTGAGGTCTGTGGCACTAACTACAAGTTTGTCAGGACTCATTTGCAGACTTTTATGTTTAATTTCCAATCAGTCAAGCAACATAAAAAATTTGTCCTTGTTCTATGAGGAGTCTCTTTTCTAAATCTGAGAGAGAAAGGCAAGAGCTCCATGGTCAAATACCTGAAGGCAGCTAAGGAAATAGTTTATGTTTATAAAGGATGGGTTTCGATGGTCATGTACTTTCAATGAAAATTGATTGTTTCATTCATTTAAAAGTGTCTGATTTTTGTAGTGTCTCTGCTCATAGCAGTTTCCAATACTTGAATGCTTCAAAGACTCTGAGTCTTCTCCTGTGCTCAGCATATTTCTTCTTTCAGACACTGTCTGTTAGACATGAGGGAAAGAGAAACATTATTACAAAAATTGAAAGCGTTTCTGAAGTTTGCTCAGCTGCCCCAAGGTTTCCTGGCAAAAATCCATAAAACCTTATGTTTTATTTACTTTTTTATTATATACACTATTTATTGGATTTATATGGCCACTATCCTCCAAAGACTGACAGAAAGCCTCTAGTGGGATCACAGCAATGTCCTCTGAACACAAACAAAAGCTTTGACGATAAGGAAATAGTGAATTGTTTATCTGCACAGACATCTCCATGTGCTTATGGGATCACTAGCTTCCCTCCCCATCCCAAAGGCAAAAAGGAAGTTATAAAATCACAATTATTTCAACATTCTTCTTCAAAAACTTGATCTACCTTGTTTTCACCAGTTGGTGACTGGTTTCCATGGAAATGGAAATGGAATAAGCATTCTCAGTTTTAGATTCTCAGCTGCCCAGTGCCAGCTGAGAGCTGTGAATACCATTTGGTTAACAGCGAGGATCCAGAATTCTCCAGTTTTAAAGTGGCCAAGGTGGGAGGCAGAGAAGGAAATGCCTGCCAACCCATTTTCTCCTTTTCCCCTTTAAGTGAGATACAATTTTTATGATTATAGAAGTTATCATCTGGCTTTGAAATATAGTATGCATACATGAAACCCCTAAACAACTGAATCGCACACTTTGCCAGTTGGTTCTATCACTTTTCCTTCCATCAGAATGGTTATGAAGTAGTTTTAGTATGGCCTGACCTACGTAGAGGAGTTTGGTGGCACATTGCATGGAGTTCTAGGACTAGAGTCAAGAAGACATGAGTTCAAATTCAGCCTTTGATATTAGCTATTTGACCCTGAGCAAGTCACTTAAGCTTTATTTGCCTCACATTTAAAATGGAGATAATAATTGCACCTCCCTCTTATGATTCTCATGAGGATAAAATGAGATAGTTTGCAAAGCTTTTTGTAAACCTTAAAATACTAAAATACTTAAAATATGAAAATGCTCAATTAATAATAATTATAATATATGTAATAATTATTATTTTAACCCTTTCTCTTTTCTACTGACCTGTTGTGGTGGGAGATGCTGATAAGCAGTGACATGGCCGAAAAACCAGAAAGTAGGAAAGCTGAGACTCCATGATCTAGAATTCCTATACCGAATAAGCTAGAGTTGATATTGGAGCACACTGAAGCAATTTCCATTTTGATGAAAAAGTGAAGCCATTTTTTTCCATTTATAATCCTTTCTTCTTGACTTAATGATCTATTTTCACATATTATTTGTCTGATACCCTTTCTGGGGACTTCTCAAAGTAAAATACTACTCTAAACATTTTTTTTTTGGTGTCAAAAGATTCACATACACACATACTTTTTTGTGTTTTTTTTCCCTGAATGCTTCCTAGTTATTTATTTTCCCAACATCATGTAGAATATAGGCTGATCTGATTGAATTGAAATGGGCCATCAATATCATTTAGTGATATCCAGCCCATTTTACAGATGAGAAATTAAGGCCCAGAGAAACAAATTACTTCATTCCCAGCTAGTAAGTGGCAAAGCTAGTTTGCTTCATTTGAAATTGCAATGTTTATTATTATTTGAGAAGGAAGAGCAATAATAGAGCTCAATATACCCATTTCTTTTCTACTTGTAATTTAAAGATCTTTTCTCTATACCATTGTCTTACTTTAAATTAAATCTCAATGGGCAAAATAGCTTTTCTGGACCAGAGTTATACATCTGGGGCACTTGTGTATCTAGGCTATTATATAAGTGCTGTCTCACATGCAAGTGAAATAAATAATTTATCAGTTGAGGAAATGAAATCCCCATCACAGACCTGCAAAACTGCATAAATACTTCAGTGAAGTGTTCCCAATGGTAAGCATGCATGTCAGAGTTTGACATGTTTTCTCTTATTGAATTCTTCCCATGAGGGAAGATCACCTTTACTAATTAAGCAGCAATATCTTAAGTCAACAAGGTGTACCCAGCAAAGACTTAGAAAGAAGTATTTAGGGTTGGTAGTAGTTTTGACATAGCTTGTATATAGGCAATAAGGGAAATGATGTACAAACTCCTTCATTTCTTTATATATTTCTCTCCCCCTTCTAGAGAGCTTTTCTTATCAGTGAGCCCCTTGGCACTGTCCAAACTTCCCAGTCTCCTGCATTGGCTCCACAGAAAGGTTAACAGCTCTTGTACCCATTCCTTCCCCAACTTGTGAAGTGATCTGCAAAAATGGGAGTATTGTAGGGGTCATAGTAGTGCTGATAATTATACTTTTTCTGATCGTTTCTGGGACAAGTTCAGGCCTCTGTCACCTGGTCTTAGATCTTATAAATATGATTTTATCTATATTCAAAATACAGTTCCACCTAAGTGGCACAGTGGATAGAGCACTGTCCTGGAGTCAAGAACAATTGAGTTCAAATTCAATTAGGCACTTATTAGCAGTGTGACCCTGGGCAAGATTAACCCTGTTTGCCTTAATTCCTCATCTGTAAAATGAACTAGAGAAGGAAATGGCAAACCATTTCAGTATCAAGAAAACCTCAGATGAATTCACAAAGAGTCAGACATGACTGAATAACCACACACCCATTCATTTTCACACACATAGTCACACAAATACTTTTCCTTCCAAAACAGTATAAGTTTACAGGTAGAATTCCATTTTCATGAGCCTGATAGGACATAGAAATGGCATAGTCTCATCGATTGTTAGAGTTTAAAGACAAAGATATGGAGAATATCAAGTCTAACTCTAACTCCTACTCATTTTTTTTTTTTTTTTTTTTTTTGCTTTTTGCTGAGGCAATTGAGGTTAAGTGACTTGCCCAGGGTCACACAGCTAGGGAATGTTAAGTATCTGAGATCATATTTGAACTCAGGTCCTCCTGACCTCAGGGCTGGTGCTCTATCCACTGCGCCACCTAGCTGCCCCACCTCCTCATTTTAAAGATGATGAAACTCATGTCAAATATTAGATGAAGGGATAGCTAGGTGGCGCAGTGGATAGAGTACCTGTCCTGAAATCACAAAATAAGGTATAGTTGAATCTGGGGAGAGAAAGCCAGGTGACAATGATATTGGAGGCTGCCTTCTCCCTCTTCTTGTTTCTACTGTATCAACTTCTGGCTTTTTAGGGGGTCATCAGGAAAGATGGCTATGTGAAAGGTCAAAGCAAAAAAGTCAATAATGGCAGAAGTCAAGGGAGAAGAATGAAAAAGTTTCCCCCTTTTCTACTATTACTTTAGTCAGATGATTTCTTACAAGATTATCTTTATAAGCACTTATCCCTGGCTATCCTCTCCCTTTCCCACAATTCCATCCTTATCTAGCTTACCTCTAGTTTTTTTCAGGCTCTAAAACACTCCATCTTCCCTTTCTACTGTGTCCTTTGAAACCCTCCATTGTTAACAAATGGTTTCATTATCTGAATAGATCTTTTCATGAAAACTTCTACATGTAGCTGTTAGAAAAGCTTGTTAAAGAAACTGGAAATTGAAAGGATGCCCATCAATTGGAGAATGGCTGAATAAATTATGGTATATGAATGTTATGGAATATTATTGTTCTGTAAGAAATGACCAACAGGAGGATTTCAGAGAGGATTGGAGAGACTTGCATGAACTGATGCTGAGTGAAATCAGCAGAACCAGGAGAACATTATACACAGCAACAAGACTATACGATGATCAATTTTGATGGACATGGCTCTCTTCAACAATGATGTGATTCAAACCAGTTCTTCAGCAATGAAGATAGTCATATACATCCAGAGAGAGGCCTGTGGGAACTGAGTGTGAACTACAACACAGCATTTTAAAGCTTTCTGTGAATATTTCCATGCATTTTGTTTTCCTTCTTAAGTTGTTGTTTTTTCTTCTCTCTTTCTTGATCTGATGTTTCTTGTGCAGTAAGATAACTGTATAGATATGTATACATGTATTGTATTTGTCATATAATTTATCCTATTTAGCATGTATTAGATTACCTGTCATCTAGGGGTGGGGGGTGGGGGAAAGGAGGGGAAAAGCTTTGGGAAAAAAAAGTTTTTACAAAGGTCAATGTTGAAAAAAAAATAGAAAAGCTTGTTAAGTCAGCCTAGAAGTATAGGTATCCTGAATAGAGACTGCCAATATATAAGTAGCTGGGCATAGAACTGTGAAGGAAGAGGAAATCAAGCTAGATGACATTTGAGAAATTATGCGATGCTTTCAATAATCCCAAATACTTTTTTTCTGCTAATGTTCATATGTGTAATAGCAATATTTTTTTACTGATACTATGTAGCTATGAACCATGGAACAGCACAACCTTAAAGGAATAACAATTGTAAGTAGCCCAAAGGGCAATGTAAAATGCAAATAGTTGTAAGTAGACTGTCACCAAGTTATGACTTGCAAATGAAGTAGGATTATATCAGAAAAAGGTATCTGGGGATAAACATACCTGGAAAAAGATGAGGGTCAGGCATGTAGCAAGTATAAGAGACAATATTCAGATTGCTTACATAGAATATTTGTATCCTGGATATTTTAAAGGAATCACAAGGAAAGCTATCAATATTTTGCGCAGATCTACTATGGAGAAACTAGGGCAGCAATGCCTCAGCATGAGAAAATGTGAAGAAAATGTTGACAGGAGAGTCATCCAGAAATCCAGTGAAATATCACATAACATAGTTATAGTTCTAGAATGGACTTTAAAGGCAATTACGTCATTCTTATTTTATAGCTGAAGAAACTGAGGCTCAGAAATGTTGTGACCAACCTAACACTTTGTAAATTGTTAAAAAGTAGCAGCACTGAGCTTAGAACCCAGGTCCAGTGATTACAAATCTCTCATTCTTCCTACTATGTATCACATAGCATTGTACAGTTATTGAAAGATAGTCACTACATCCAAGTAATTTACCAAAAGAAACCTCTCTGTTCAATAGATTGATTGCTAAATGTGCAGGGACTGTTGCTCAGAGTTTCTAATTCAAAACAACTTAATGTATATAAATCACAAAACAATCTTGTTCTGGGGCAGAACATGGTAATAACCTCATTATGTTGAACTGGACATTATTATATTTGTTAAAATGGAAATCTACCTGTAGAAATACATGTGTATATCAGGCAGAAGTATTATGTGAATGCATAGAATAAATTATACTATCTAGGTAGCATTATGTTTCTTCAGCATACAGCTTTGAAAAGAGAAATGTTTTTGAGGAGAAATGGACCTGAAAAAAATCAAAACTGTAATTTGATACAGGTCATTATTTCTTTCATTATCTTTAGGTTTGTACTGGCCTCCCAGTACCTACTGTGCTTGGTTGATTTCTAATTATTAGATTCATTTTTTTAATTAGAGTAATATTACATTATAAGCAAATCAGTTCAGAAGAGAGGGAAAAGCATGACTTCAACCTAAGTATTCTGCCTAGAGTATTTGGTTACATGTTTATGGTAGAAAATATTTTCTTTGGCAATATTGAAAAAATATCAAAGCTATAAGTGTGTTATGGAAAGGTCATTGGTCTTGGAATCAAAGAAGTCATATTTCAGGTCCCATGTTGCTACTCTTTTTGTTCTGGGGCAAATCAGTTCATTAGAGCCAAAAGCCCTTTCCAGGGTTAAATCCTGGGAGCCAATAAAGAAAATGCTGATATTTGTGGATTTGAGTAATGATACTTATTTGAGAGAGAAAGAGAGAGAGAGAGAGAGAGAGAGAGAGAGAGAGAGAGAGAGAGAGAGAGAGAGAGAGAGAGAGAGAGAGAGAGAGAGATTGCATTTGTTTCTGTTTGTTGTTTTTGTTTTCTGGAATTTCAGATAACATTCATCCCAGTAAATCAGACAGATGTCTTCTGGAAAAGACATTCTTTAACAAGGAAGATTTTTTTTTATTTGTGTTTTGGTCTTCTGGAAGTATATTAATAATTTTTTACATAATTCATGACTTTCAGCATGATCTTTAATTTTTATGGTTTTATGAATCCAAAGACTGTTGGTTTTATGAATACAAAGACTATTGGGGACAAAAAAGGAACAGCATTTACCTAGATAGCATAGTGAAGATTGGAACTGAAATCACAAAGACCTGAGTTCAAATCTTGTCTCAGATATTTAATTGCCTTATGATCCTGAACAAATAATTTAACCTCTATGCCTCAGTTTTCTCATTTATAAATTGAGGAGATTGGATTTATTGACCTCAAAGGTTTCTTCCAGCTCTAAATCTCTTATCCAATGAACTTGCTATCCATAAGGTGAGATATGGTAATACAGAAAGCCTGAATGAAGTCAGATAAAAGTTTGCAGAAATTTCACTGTAAAAGTCCCTAGAATTAAAAAAGTGAAGGCTCAGTCTATGCTGAGAGTTATTTATGGACAGATATTTATATGTATATTTTGGCATTATAAAAAGGTGCTTTTGATAAGATGACATGGATTTACATAGCTATGTGATCACAGAAAAGTCATGTAATCTCTATAAGTGTCAGTTTCTTCATATATAAAATGAGGATGTTATCCTACTTATTTTATCAGATTACTTGGGGAAAGAATTTTGTAAACTTTAAATAACTTTCAAGATGGGAATAATAGTAACTGTAGTTGTGACAATGTTCTCTAGGTTTTATCAGACAACTTAAATCATGTCACATGGTAGATAATTACTATCAGTCAAGCAATAAGCATTTATTAAGCACCTGCTATGTTTCAAGCTTTGTATTACGTTCTGAGAATACAAGTTCAAAGAATGAAATAACCCCTAGAACCTCATAGAACCTCATAGAAATTGAGGAAAGGCAGAAGGGATATAGATAGATAGATAGATAGATAGATAGATAGATAGATAGATAGATAGATAGATAGATAGATGATAGATAGATAGATAGATAGGAGAGAGAGAAAGAGATGGATACATATATACCTACATTTAAAAAGTATTTCTCATAAATATAAAGTAAATAAATAAAGACATGTATCTATATATCTATGTATATATATATATATGTATAATATACACACATATGTACATATAAGTTACAACATAGTAGCTAGGGGGCGGATCAGAAAAGATTTAACATTAGAAATGGTGTTTAAGCTCAATGATCTTAAAAAAAACTTGGATAGACTTGCATGAAATAATGAATAGTGAAATTGTTTTAACAACTTTGACTAAGACATTTTGATTATCATAAATAACCAGATTTACTACAATGGTTGTCTTTCATTCTCAAAGAGGATCAAAAATGACATCACTATGTTACAGTCAAGTTACAAAGTGTCTCTACTGTAGCTAATCAGACCAAAACAAACTCAGAATGCGCTGCCACAAGTTAGACACAAGAAGTCCCTATGAACATTTGGGGTGGACTCAACTTTTTTGCATCTTGCAAAATTGAGCACAGCACCTTCTCTGTTGAAGGCACACCATGCTGGGTTGTCCTGTACCATTGTCTCCTATGTCATAGAATCATTTCTAAAGTTCTTAAGAGAGACCTTGAGAGTCCTTATATTTCTTTTTCTGATCATCTTGTGAGCGCTTGCCCTGTGTGATTGTCCATAAAATGATCTTTTTGGCAAGCAAACATTTGGCATTCGAACAATGTGGTCAGGCTAACAGTGTTGTGCTCTCTGTAATGGAGTTGGGATGCTGGGCAGTTTAGAATGAGAAAGGATCTCAGTGTCTGGTATCTTATCCTGCCATATGATCTTTAGGATCTTCCTAAGACAATTTGAATGGAAGTGATTCAGTTTCTTGGCATGGCACTAATATACTATCTAGGTCTCACAGGCATAATAATTTTGTAGATCTTCAATTTAGTTGTTTTACATTCACATACCCACAAATACACACACCCCTCCATATATTTATATATATATATATATATATGTGTGTGTGTGTATGTGTAAATATATATATGTACATACATACATACATAAACACGTGCGTCTAATGATAGTCGTCTCTAGGGTAGAGGAGAAGGGAAAGAAGGAAAAAAAAAAGAAAAGGGCTTTTTTTTCATTTTTTTTTATTTTTTCCACTTCACATTTTCTTCTTTTTCAACCTCTTATAAATATAGTATTCAGCATTCACTTTTATAAGTTTCTGATTTACAGATTTTTCCCTCTCTTTTCCTCCCCCTTTCCAATATAGCAAGCAATATGATATAGATTATGCATGTACAATCATATTAAATATATTTCCACATTAATCATGTCATGAAAGATGAATTAGAACAAAAGGAAAATACCATGAGAAAGAAAAAAACAAAAAAATTAAAATAATATTCTTTATTCAGAATATCTAGTTCTCTCTCTGGTTGTGGTCAGCATTTTCTATCATTAGTTCCTTGGAACTATCTTGGATCATTGCATTGCTGAGAAGAGCTAAGTTTATCATAGATGATCAATGTATGATGTTGCTGTTATTGTACAATGTTCTCCTGGCTCTGCTCACTTCCCTCAGCATCAGTTCATGTAAATCTTTCCAAGTTTTTCTGAAATCTGCTTGCTCATGATTTCTTATACAACAGTATTCTATTACATTTATATACTACAATTTGTTCAACCATTCTCTAATTAATAGGCATCTTCTTGCCACCACAAAAAAGAGAAGCCATAAATATTTGTCTATATGAGCATCCTTTTCCTTTTTTACAATCTCTTTGGAATACAGATCTAATAGTGGTATTATTGAGTCAAAGGGTATGGACAGTTTTATAGCTCTTTGGCTATAGTTCCAAATTGCTCTCCAGAATGGTTGGATCAGTTCAAAATACCACCAACAATGCATTAGTGTTTGTTTTCCCACATCCTCACCAATATTTGTCATTTTACTTTTCTGTCAAATTAGCCAATCTGATAGGTGTGAGGTGGTACCTCAGGGTTGTTTTAATTTGTATTTTTCTCATTAGTAGTGATATAGAACATTTTTTCATATCAATACAGAGGGATTTAATTTCTTCATCTGAAAATTGTCTGTTCATATCTTTTCACATTTATTAGTTGGGGAATCACTTGTATTCTTATAAATTTGTATCCATTCCCTATATATTTTAGAAATGAGTGCTTTATCAGAAATACTGGCTGCAAAAATTGTTTTCCAGTTGTCTACTTTCCTTTTGATCTTGGCAACATTGGTTTTGTTTGTTCAAAAGCTTCTAAATTTAATGTAATCAAAAGCATCTTGCATTTCATAATATTCTCTACATCCTGTCTGGGCATCACTTCTTTCCTTCTCCATATATACAATTCCTTTATCTCCTAATTTGTTTATCATCTTTTACATCTAAATCATGTACTCCTTTTGACTTTATCTTGCTATATAGTGTGAAATACTGATTTATGCCTAATTTCTGCCATAGTATTTTCCAGTTTTCTCAGCAGTTTATCAAATAGTAATTTCTTATGCCAGAAGCTGGAATCTATGGGGCTTATCAAGCAATAGATTACTAAAGTCATTCACTATTGTGTTTTGTGTACCTAACTAATCCCACTGATCCACTGCTCTATTTCTTAGCCAGTACCAAATATTTTTGATGATTGCTACTTTATAATATAGTTTTAGATCTAATATGCCTAGGCTACCTTCTTTTACATTGTTTTCATTACTGCCCTTGATATTCTTTACCTTTTATTCTTCCACATGGATTTTATTATTTTTTCTAGCTCTATAACATAATTTTTGGTAAATTTGTATTTTTTTTGTATTTGTATAGTGCTGAATAAGTAAATAAATTTTGGTAGAATTGCCATTTTTATTATATTATCTTGATCTATCCATGAGCAATTGATCTTTTCCCAATTATTTAGATCTGACTTTATTTGTGTAAAAAATGTTTTGTAATTGTGTTTATATAGTTCCTGGGTTTGTCTTGAAAGGTAGACATCTAAATATTTTATATTGTCTATAGTCATTTTTAATGGAGTTTTTCTTTCTATCTCTTGCTACCAGACATAGTAATATATGGAAATGCCAATGATTTTCATGGGTTTATTTTATATCCTGCATCTTTGCTAAAGTTGTTAATTATTTCAAGCAGTCTTTTTCAGTTGATTCTCTAGGTTTCTCTATCACCATATACAAAGAATGATAGTTTTGCTTCCTCAGTGCCTATTCTAATTCCTTAATATCTTTTTTATCTTATTGCTAAAGTTATTGAATATTGAATATATTGAATAATAGTGATAATAACAGGCATCTATAAAGGGCTTTAAAAAACTAATCAGAAGAGTTTATATTTTATCCTAGAGGCAATAGAAAGCTACAAGAATTGATTGGTCAGATCTGTGCTTTAGAAAGATCATTTTTGTAGTTTTTTGGAAAATGGTATTGAATGAGAGAGACTTGAGGTGAGAAGATTCATAAGAAAGAAGGATATTGGAATAATCAAGGAGAGAAGTGATGTGGAGCTGAACAAAAAACAGTAGTCACATGAGGGAAGTAATCAAATGAAGATGGCGTTGGAGTTTTGGCTTTTTTGTCAAAATGGTCATCTTTTGCAAGGATGAGGAATGCTGAATCAGCTCTTACATTAACTCCTTTTGACCCTCAGAACCTCTTAATGGACACCCCTTCCAAGTTACTCTCCAATATGAAATGCAGTCAGGAAAAGACTTCCCTTTACTTTCCAATCTGTTCTACCATATGGACCATAATCCTGAAGGCAAGTACAAAGATTTCCTAGCACAGTGTTTCTTCTTATGGTCATTTTATACCTCAGCATACTGTTTCTTTTCCTGATTCATTTTAAGGGCTTTGTTAAGTAGACTGGAATTTGTTAGGATAAAATCATAGAATCATAAATTTAAAATTGGATGAGGCCTCAGAGATTTTCTCACCCAAACTCCCTCATTTTACAGATAAAGTATCTGAATTATACATGGTGAAGGTCTTGGTGAAAGATCACATAAGTCTAACAGATACAGGATTGAATCCAGAACTTCTGACACCAGACCCATAACTCTTTCTACTATATCACATTGTCCCAACACCAATTAGGAAGGTATCAGATATACTTCTGTCTTTTTAACAACTCAGTTATGTAGACATGTACTTTGCTAAAGACTATCATTTTTAGTTGTTTTACTATAAGTCATTTAGAATTTTAGCACCCAGGTGAGCAAGAGTTTATTAACCATTTTGTTCCAAGATGCCCCAAACTTTAGGACAAAAAAAAATAAGGGAATGTTATTAGACACAATTCATTAATCACTTTTCCCTCCCTAGATCACCACCAGAAGAAAAAATGCTTTTCTTTAATTTTGACAACTTTTACACATAGGCTTAAAATTTTTTTTGAATACAGGAATTTTTCAACCTATTTTGAGTCATGGACCCCTTTGACATCTGGCGAAGCCTATGTATAGATCTCTTTTTAGAATAATGTTTTTTAAATTCATAGAATGGAATGCATAAGATCACAAAGAAACTACTAGTATTGAAACAAGCCTAAAATATGTTTTTAAAACAGCAAATTCCAATTCCAACTTAATAGAACCTGTACCTAGGACCACAAATATTGTAATCACCCAAAAAGAACATTGTGCAGTGTTTTACATATTTTATAGCACATTAACATGATACACGAATGGTGTTAATATCAGTGAGTTAAATATTTTCTGTTGTGTTTTACATTGTTTTTTCAATTTTTATTAATTTCTTTATCTTATGATTTTGAGATTTTAAAGAACTGAGACAGCAAAAAAGAATAATTTGTCTGTCCAAGGTTTTACAACAGAATTGGGTCTTTTCATTCCTAGTCAAGGGCTTTTTTCTCTTATACCACAATCCTACTAAGGCCTTAAAGCAATTTGATTTCTGGTAACTGTTTTTGTGGTTTCTATATACTATTCCTCATCTTTTCTTGAGCACTAAAATTAAAGGCTTAACAATTTCCATTCCTTAACTGAATTAATTGAGATTTTCCCTCTCTCCCACAATACTTCCTAAAAACCAAATTTGAGAGTTTTCATGTATTAGATTGGAGTGATTTTTCTAACCACAATCTTAAATGATGGTAACTATGTTCCAAACTTCCCTTAAAGACTAAATTTGGAGCCATTTCCCATAGGAGATCTTTTTCTAATTTCCTTCTTCATTAGGGCTCTCATTAACCCAATCTTTGCCAAAATTATATTCTATTTATTTTGTATGCATTTTGTACATTCTTATTATATACACACACATATATATATAATAAATAAATAAATATATGTACATATATACATATATGTGTATATATATATATATATTTGTTTACTCCACTAGAATATAATTTCCCTCATGGAAGGGATAATTTCATTGCTTTCTTTGAACCCTTAGTACCTGCTACATAGTAGGTGATGAATAAATGCTTCTTATTGGATTGAATTGAAACTAGGTTTACCTAATGCTGAGGGGAAACAATTTCTACTATGATCAAAAGGATGATCAGGCTAAGGATGCCAAGACTCCATGAAGTATGGATAACTGCAATCACTTCAGAAAGCATTATCTTAATTGGATTCCTAAAGGTGCCTTACTGTATAAATAATTTTCTTTCTAATGAGTTTCAGTAAGTTCTTGCATTGGACCTGTGGTGTCATTCCAGTTTTGAAGGTGCACTCCCTTCTTTATTATTTCTCATCTTTAAGATTCCCCTCACTTTTCTTCCTTCTAACTCAAGTTGAATAATTTATCGTGGAAGTTTGGTACAATATATTGTCATCAGTAGTAATAGAAGAATAAAGTCTCATCTACCTCACTGAGCATCAAACTAAAAAGGATCATAATTATTTTTTTTAAAGTGAGACAAAAAATACATGTAAAGTTATGCAAAAGCCCTCAGCAAGCATTCAGGCTTTGAGACTGCAAATAATGGACAATTAGAAATTGTTGCTTGAAATGACCTCTAGTAAATCTTTTGATGAGTTGTTTTTCAGTCATGTCTGAGTCTTTGTGACCCTATTTGGGGTGTTCTTGGCAAGAATACTGGAATGGTTTGCCATTTCCTTCTCCATCTCATTTTAAAGGTGAGAAACTGAAGCAATTAGGGATTGACTTGTCCAGAATTACACAGCTAGGAAGTGTTTGAGGCCGATTAGAATTCAGGAAGATGAGTCTTCCTGACTCTAGGCCTGGACTCTCTACAATGCACCATCTAGCTACCCTTTTAGTAAATGTACAAGTAAACTTCTATATTCTTCTCTTTCTCAAGCTCTCTATATCCTATGCAAAATGGTTTTACAAATATTTCAATTAAAAGGCAAACCTGGGCTCAGACGTCTTCCAAAATAAAAACAGCTCATAGATGATGAATATGTAATAATTATTGACCATACCTCATATAGGAATGGAAGCAGGTATTAGAGAAATATGTTGGGAACTGTTTCTTTAAAATCATGGCTTTCCCAAAGTCCCTAGAAACTTACTTTGACTTCCTCTCCTAGAAATGCTACCCACCCAGGATATTCCTTTGGGTTGTTGACTTTCAGACTGAGCTCACAATTAGCCTGGACATCAAATCTTCTGGTTCTTAATTCATCATTCCTTCTATTCTGCATGGTATTGCTTTATGAAATTCTTAGTTCCCTATGTTCTTCTTTAGCAAAAGAGAGAGACTTGTGATTTCATTGGTAAAGTGAACTACTATAAGAAGAAATTCTTTTGATCAGTGTTAGTGGGTATCTTCTTCACAATTTATGCTCTTGGTTGCCTAGCACATTGAGAAATGAAGCAAACTCCCTAGTATCACGTAGTATGTTTGAACCTGGGTCTCCCTGGCTCTGAAATCAACTATTTATTCTGCCATGCTGCCTCTCAAGTCCTTATTCTTGTCATTGTTCTTCAATTATTCAGTCACATAAAACCCATTATGATCCCATGGACTTGTCCATGGGAATTTCTTGGCAAAGATGCTGGAGTGGTTTATTGTTTCCTTCTATAGTGTGTCTGATTTTTTTTCCAGAGTCCATCTGTTCTTTTTCTAGATGTGGATAACATTTTCCATCACGAGTCCTTGGTACTTGTCTTGAATCATTGTATTGCAGAGAAGAGCTAAGTCTTTCCTAGTTAATCACACAATGTTGCTGATACTATGCACAATGTTTTCTTGGTTTTGCTCATTTCATTTTGCATCAATCCATACAAGTCCTTCCAGGTTTTTTAAATCCACTTTCTCATCATTTCATTTTGTACAATGGCATTTAATTACATTCGTATATCACGGCTAGTTCAGCCATTCCTCAACTGATCGGAATCCCTTAATTTCCAACATTTTGTCATCATGAAAAAACCTGCTATAAATATTTTTGTATATGTAGGACTTCTTTTCTTTTTTATGATCTCTTTAGGATGTAGACCTAGTAGTGGTATTGCTGGATCAAATGAGTAGCTTTATAACCCTTTGGACAAATGTTCTCTAGAATGGTTGGATCAGTACACAATTCCATCAACAATGCATTAATGTCCCAGTTTTCCAACATCTCCAACATTTATCACTTTCCTTTTGTTATATTAGTCAATCTGATAGGCATGAGATAGTATCTCAAAGTAGTTTTAATTTGCATTTTTTTAATCAAAAGTGATTTTGAACACTTTCTTATATGCCCATAGATAGCTTTGATTTCTTCACTTGAAAACTGCCTGTTCATACCCTTTGATCATTTATCACATGGGGAATGGCATTTATTCTTATAAATTTGACTTAGTTCTTTATATATTTGAGAAATAAGGCTTTCATCAGGATACTTGCTGTAAAGATCTGTTTCTCATATTTTTGCTTTCTTTCTAATATTGGTTGCATGGTTTTTGTTTGTGAAAAAGATTTTTAATTTAATATGATCAAAATTATCTTTTTTACATTTTGGCATGCTCTCTTTCTATCTCTGTCTCATACCGATATGGTGCTGATAGCCAAACCAAGTAGGGTGAAAACAGAGAAAGAAAACTATAGACCAATTTCCCTAATGAATATTGATGCAAAAATTTTAAATAAGATTTTAGCAGTGAGATTACAGAAAGTCATCCCCAGGACAGTACACTATGACCAAGTAGGATTTATACCAGGAATGCAGGGCTTGTTCAATATTAGGAAAACTATTAGCATAATCAATTATATCAATAGCCAAACTATTATGATTATCTCAATAGATTCAGAAAAAGCATTTAATAAAATCCAACACCCATTCCTATTAAAAACACTAGAGAGTATAGGAATAAATCAGCTTTTCCTTAAAATGATTGGTAGCATCTACTTAAAAGCATCAGCAAGCATCGTATGTAATGGAGATAAACTAGAACCATTCCCAATAAGATCAGGAGTGAAACAAGGCTGCCCAGTGTCACCATTACTATTTAGTATTGTATTAGAAATGTTAGCTTTGGCAATAAGAGAAGAAAAAGAGATAAAAGGAATTAGAGTAGGTAATGAAGAAACCAAACTATCTCTATCTCAATCTCATACATTCTTCCTTTCTCCACAGATCTGACAGGTACGTTGTTCCTTTCAGTTTGTTTATCATGTCACCTTTTATATCCGAATGTGTTCATTTTGACCTTACTTTGGTATGTGGTATGAGATGTTGGTCTATAATTACTTTGTGTCCTATTGTTTTCCAGTTTTCCCAGCAGTTTTTGTCAATAGTGAGTTCTTACACCAAAAACGGAGGTCTTTGGGTATATTAAATACTAGTTTGCTATGGTGCTATTGTGAATTGTGGTACACCTAATATACTCCCCTCCTTCACCACTGTTTTTTTAGCTAATACCAGATAGTTTTGACTTTTATTGCTTTAAAATACAGTTTGTGATCTGGTATTTCTAGGTTACCTTTTTTTGCATTTTATTAAAGCTTTTTAATTACAAAACATATGTATGGGTAATTCTTCAACAATGATCCTTACAAAACTTTCTGTTACAAATTTTCCCCCCTAGTCCCCACCCCTCCCCTAGATGGCAGGAAGTCCACTACATGTTAATTATGTTAATGACATCGAATATATGTATTCATATTTCCACACTTATCTTGCTGTGCAAAAAAAATCATGTCTACAAGAAAAAAAAATCTGAGAAAGGAAACACAATGCAAGCAAACATCAATAGAGGACATGAAAATGTTATGTTGTGGTCCACATTTCATATCGCTTTCTCTGAGTGTATATGGCCTTCTTCACTGACCAAATGGAACTGGTTTGAAGCATTTCATTGTTGAAGAGAGCTATATCCATCAGAATTGATCATCATATACTCTTATTGTTGCCGTGTATAATGATCTCCTGGTTCTGCTCATTTCACTCAGCATCAGTCTCTCCAGGCCTCTCTGAAATCATCCTGCTGGTCATTTCTTACAGAACAATAATATTCCATGACATTCATATACCATAATTTGTTCAGCCATTCTCCAATTGATGGGCATCCATTTAGCTTCCAGTTTCTAGCCACTACAAAAAGGGCTGCCACAAACATTCTTGAACATGTGGGTCCCTTTCCTTCCTTTAAGATCTCTTTGGGATATAAGCCCAATAGAAACACTGCTGGGTCAAAGGGTATGTAGTTTGATAACTTTTTGAGCATAGTTCCAAATTGCTCTCCAGAATGGTTGGATTCGTTCACAGTTCCACCAACAATGTATCAGTGTCCCAGTTTTCCCACATCCCCTCTAACATTTGTCATCATCTTTTCCTGTCATTTTAGCCAATCTGACAGGTGTGTAATAGTATCTCAGAGTTGTCTTAATTTGCATTTCTCTGATCAGTAGTGATTTGGAGCACCTTTTCATATGACTGGAAATGGTTTTAATTTCATCATCTGAAAATTGCCTGTTCATATCCTTTAACCATTTATTGATTGGAGAGTGGCTTAAATTCTTATAAATATGAGACAATTCTCTATAAATTTTAGAAATGAGGCCTTTATCAGATAGGTTACCTTTTTATTTTTTTCATTAATTCCTTTGATATTTTTGACCTTTAATTTTTCTATATGAATTTCATTGTTATTTTTTTCTCTCAAATAAATTTTTGATAGTTTAGTGTGTCCTGTTTTACAAATTAAGCACTGAGGCAAATAGGGGTTCAATGATTTGCCCAGAGTCATACCAATAAGCATCTGAGGCCATATTTGAACTCAAATCTTCCTGATTCCAATGCTCTATCGACTTTTACCACCTAGTTGTGGAGAAGTCCTTATTAGAGAGTCATAATCAGCCTCTCCTCCCTCTCTTATCTCTTACATTCAATCAGCCTTGTCAATTCTTGCTCTCTCTTATCATCTTTCTCATCCATTCTGTCCACTGCCATTGTTATCCCTCTCATCTAGGTCCTACATACTTCCTACCTTGCTGTTGCAGTACCTTTCATATAGGTCTTTCTATGCTTCCACCTTTAGCCCATTCTTATTTATTCAGCACTACTGCCAGATTATATTCCTTTATACATATGTATGTCACTTCTTTACTTAAATTTTTTCACGGCTCCCAACTGCCTATTGAATAAAATGCAATTTCTTTAGCTTGTCATTTTAAGGCCTTCACAGTCTTGAGAGAGTTGTCTGATGATTACAAAAAATTAAATGACCTTCCTGGGGTCACATGACTAGTATATGTCAGAGGCAGGGCTTGAACTTGGGATTACTCTGATGCCAGTTCTCTCTTCATTCCTCTTTCCCTTCCTTCATTTCCCTAATTTGCCTACATTTAGCTGAAATATAGGGGTTTGGGATGTCTTTAGTTTTGGGGAGGGGAAAGTACCAGAAATCTATTTTTTCTGCCCTCCTCACCTTCTAACACCCAACTGTGGTCATACTTTTCATATCCCAAACCCCAAATGGTTCTGATGCTCTGGGTCAGCCGGCTCCCCAGAGAGTAAACACTCTGAATTGAATCTTCTTTGTCAATTCACACTAAAGTAGCATCCTTGATACAGCTATTGGTGACCACCCATTTTTCCATACATTAGAAATAAAAGAAAAATTTTTCATTTACTTGAATTTCAACTGGGCCATACTGTTATCCTTTTGTTCCATACCCTATTTTAAATCCAAGTCAAAACAATGGGCCAAATCAGTACAAATTGGGGTATGATTTGTTTTAACAAAGATGACTGGTACTTTTTTCAAAGAAAAAATGATCATTGTCATCTGAAGATTGTGGACTGTTTAAATACTTTGGAGCCAGCATTTTAGACCTGTTATTATTGCAGACTGTAATATACTACTTAATTGATATTTAAAATGCATGAATCAGTAGCAGAGCCTGAGAAGCAGTTATTTTCCTTTTTCACAAAATTGATACCCTCATCAGCATAATCCCATGCCACAGAACAGCATAAACAGAAATGAGTATCAACTGTGCCACCACTTAATTGTGTGACCCTGGTTATTTCATTTAATTCACCATTCCCAACTTTTCAAATAGAAAGACATTTTTTAAACATAAAATACAATTCTGGGGAATCCTTTTTTTCCTTAGTAGTTATGTTGTTTAGATCAGTTCACTGAGAAAATACATAAAGACAAGAAGCTGCTATAAGTTAAGCATTAGATGACTATTGTATAAATCATAGTAGCATCTTATTTGAAAATTAGTACAGTTATCCATTCCATATCATGACTTTCTTCAAAGAAGTTTTGATATGTTATGGGTTGACATTAAATAGGAATTTGGGGGGAATTTTGTGGAGGCAAAGATATTATGTGAAGGCCAGCGACAATACAGGAAAAATTTATAAACTCAGAAATACATAAGCTATAAGTAAGATATTGTATGCTGTCAACTCACATTTTATAATAAGATTCTGTAAAATCCCCATAAACAAAAAAAAAGAAAAATAACCAAATTCTGTGGTGCAAAGGAAAGTACAAAAATTTTGTGTGAATTTTCCACATTGTAGGGAAGCCCCATGATGTAGAAGGGATAATTATAGTACATATTTACAATGTGTACCATACAATGTAATACATATGTGAAGTGCTTATTTAGTCTACAGAATGTATGCTTTTTATTTATGGATTTTCATATGGTCATATTTGGGGCAATTATATGGTACAGTATATAGAGTGCTGGGCCTGGAATAAGGAAGACTCATCTTTCTAAATAAGTTCAACTCTGCCCTCAGACACTTACTAGCAGTGTGATCCTGGGCAAGTCGCTTAACCCTATTTGTCTCAGTTTCTTCTTCTGTAAAATGAGTTGGAGAAGAAAGTGGCAAAAACCCACTTTATCCCCCCCAAAAAAACTCAAATAAACCTAAATAGTGGTTATGATTGAACAACAACAAACATACTCCCTTTACAACAATTCTGTAATAAGCCTTCCTAGGGCCATATCTCCCACAAGTTGGAAACTACTAAGGAATGTCACTTAATAACCCCAGACTTCATTCATCTTATGAAAAGGCTGGATAAGATGACCTCCAGAGTTCCTCCAACTCGAAATCTGATTACAGGATATTGGCTTAATTTCACCAGAATTCAGTTTCCTTATCTGTAAAATGAGAGCATCAGGCTAAATAATATTTTAAGTTCCATTCCAGGTGCCTTTCTATGAAGATAAAACTTTCTAAAATTCCTGCTTAGAGCCCTCTCTTCTTGCATTCATTCATTTCAACAAATATATGTTGAGTATCTGCAAGAAAGTCAATGACTAAGCATTTATTAAGTTCCTGCTATATACTAGAGACTATGCTTCATTGGAGATACACCAAACAATAAAAGATAGTCCTTGCTCTCAAGGATTTAATTACCTAATAGGAGAGACAGCATGTAAATGACTGCATGCAAATAAGATATATACAGGATTAATTGGAGATGATCAGTAGAGGGTTAGCAATAATGGGGATCAGTAAAGTCTTCTTGTACAAAGTTAGTTGAGAGTTTAAGGAAGACAGTAAATCCAGGAGGTAGAGATGAGGACGGAGAGACATTTAGGCTTGGAGTACAGCAAGAGAGAATGTCCAAATTAAACAATAGGAAGTATCTTGTCTAGATTACATTAAGGAGGTCTGTTTTGCTGGATAGAAAGATGACTATAAGAGAATGAATAAGAAATTGAAAAAAGTAGGAGGCTGGCCTGTGAAGGACTTTGAATGCTGAATAGAGGATTTTATATTTAATCCTAGAAGTGTTAGTTGAGTCATTGGAGTTTATTGAATAGAGGGACGACATGTAAAGACATGCTTATTGACAGTAAAATGGAAGATGAACTAGAGTTGGCAGAGATGTGAGACAGAAAGTCCAATCAAAAGTCTCTTGTGAGAGTCTAGACATGAGGTAATAAGACCTATACCAAAGCAATGGTTCTGTCAAAGCAGAAGGCAAAAAGTATACAAGAAATAGTATGAAGTAAGAAGTGACTGGAGATAGAGCAATTGAGGATGACAACTAGTTTGTGAGCTTCAGTAACTGGGAATAGTACCCTCAATGGTAATAGAGAAATTTGGAATGGGTTCAGTTTTGAATATAGAAAGTTTGAGTTTTCTATGGGAATACAGTTTGAGACTTCTTATAGGTAGTTGGAAATGGGAGTCTGGAGGTTAGGAGAGAGGTTAGGGTGGGATGAGTAGATTTGAGAATTATCAGCATAGCATTATAACTGATTCATGGGAACTGGTGAGATCACCAAGGGAAAAAGTAGAAAAGAGAGAAGAGAAGAAGAGGATAACAACTAGAGTTATTGGATATGGCCTGGGTGAAAGGAGATCTGGCAAAGGAGAAGGATATGGTGTGTTCAGACAGCAAGAGAAAAATAAGGAATATGGAAATCTAGATAGAAGAGAATATCAAGGAGAAAAGATTGTAGACAGGTTAAGAAAGATTAATATTGGGGTGGTCAAGGTCATTCAGTTAAGAAGTGATTGGCAACTTTGGAGAGAATAATTTTGGTTGATTAATAAGGTCAGAAGCCAAATAGCCTACAGTTGAGAAGAGAATGGGAAGAAAGAGGACAAGGAGGACATGTCTGTAATAGATATTATTCTCCAACCATTTAGCCACAAAAGCAAGGAGAGATATAAAATGATAGCTAGAGGGAAATGGATCATTTGAAGGTTTTTTGAACATAGGAGGGAAATATGGACATATTTGTAGGCTGTAGGGAAGCAGCCAGTATTCAGGGAAAGATTGAAGATAAATGAGAGTGAGGATGATAGAGGAGGTAATCTGTGGAAAGAGATGGGATAGAATGGAATTGCTTGTGCAGGTAGAGTAAGAGGTAAGGCTATGTTGTCATTTGAGTCAAAGGTGAAGAAGATAGTGGCTGAAGAGAGCTCTCAGTGAATGACTTTAATTTTTTCAGTAAAATATGAAGCAAAGTTTTCAGTTGAGAAGGTGAGAGGAGAGGGAGGAGAGGATCAAGGAAAAATGAAAAGTTCTATTAAGAGTTGTTGTGGAGGGCAGCTAGGTGGCACAGCAGATAGAGCACCAGCCCTGAAATCAGGAGGGCCTCAGTTCAAATCTGGTCTCAGACATTTAACACTTCCTAGTTGTGTGACCCTGGGCAAGTCAATTAACTTGCCTCCAAAAAAGAAAATGTTGCTGTGGTGAGATAGTGAGTTAATTAGGCATGAGTAAAAGAATTGCCTTGTCTCAGTGAGGACCCAAATGAAATAACATAAATTTATAGTGGACTTAAGAAGCAAGTTGTTGTGATTTTCTTTAGCTTTATTCAGAAGCATGTGTGTAGGAGCAAAACTTTTGATAGTGGGAGAAATCCATTTTTGGCAAGTTTGTCCTACATGCTTTCAGGGAAAAAAAAGATGGATAAAACTTATATCCTTCCCCATATTATAGATCAGTCTATAGTAAATTTTTATAAAAGATATTTTATAAAATATTCACATTTATTTTTTAAAATATGATAAAAATATGTACCAAATGCTATAAATGAGTTATAAAATATAATGGTAGTTCACATGAGGGAGAAATTATTTCTGGCCATAGAGAATCAAGGAAGGATAAAGACAGTAGAATTTGAAATAATCTTTTTAACAACACAAAAAAAGAAAGGAGGATTGAGTGCATTTCAGCCAGAGGAAACTATATAAGGGGTACGTTTAGGCAATATAGCCAGTGTAACTTATCTGGAGTATAGAGAAATTATTAAAGTTTAATGGAGAATAAGTCTGGAAAGGCATGTTGGTACAGAATTGGTTAATACTTTGACCATAAGGTGGAGAAGTATAGACCTCATTCAACAGGCAGTAGGATATCTAAAATTGTTGATAAGGTATAGAGTTGAATATTTCTTCCTTCCTCAAAAGCCTTAAAATGATTTCTTTATTATGATAAGATAAATATAGTCTCATTATTTTGATATTTAAAACTCTCTATACTCTGGTTCCAATCTACTTTTCTAGGCTTATTTCTCATTACTTCTCTTCATGTACTTTAAATTCTAACTTCACAGTGTTACTGGCTGGTTTTCTAACTTAAGATGCCTGACATCTTTGACATTTTGTATTTGCACAGGCTGCTCCCATATGCCTAGAATATACTTGTTATCTCTGTCATTCGGAATATTTCTATTCTTTTAGGGCTTAATTCAGGTGCTAATTCCATTGTAAAGATTTCCTTGATTTGCTCAAGTCTCCTCAGATTTTCCTAGAGTACACTTTGTAGATTTCTCCTTTGACTTTATCATTTCCTACCTTCAAATGAAAAGTAAACAGTTTGAAGTCAGGGATCCTACTATTTAATTTTGATCGCTTTTAGAAATTGAATCAAAGGTTTTTCTGCAATGAAATGATATCAAATTTTTATTTTTCTTTCTTGTAGATACGATTTTTCTTGCACAACAATGATGTGTGGAAATATGTATACATATATTTGATTTGTCAAGTATTTTAACATAATTAACATATAATGGATATCCTGCCATCTAGGGGAGGGGTAGGGAGTAGGGAAGAAAAATTTGTAACAGAAAGCTTTGTAAGGGTTAATGTTGAAGAATTACCCATATATATGTTTTGCAAATAAAAATAATAATAATAAATAAAATTAAATAAAAATAAAAAAGAAACGATATCAGATTTTGTGTTCAAGGAAGGGTAACATAACAGAGGATTGTAAAGCAGTTGGTAGGAAAGAGACTGTCAGAAAGACTATTGAAGTGTTATGAATAAAGTACAAAGAATTTGGTTATACGAGGTCATTTTAAATATGAAGAAATATTCACTTGGGCTCAACACCAATTAAACAATCAATATTGGTTGATTATTACATTCTTAGCACCATGAAAGTTATAGGGTGACAAAAGAGGAATAAATACAGTAAACCCTGATACCAAAGAGATGACCTGAAGAATTTCCTAGTTAACCAGTCAATGAAAATGTATTAAGTTCCTATCTAGTTTGTCTAGGGACAGAAGAATAATAAGAAACTGAAAAAGATGAGAATATAATTCAGTGCTAAAATTGTGTGATAGAAACCATAAGAACTCCTTGGGTTTGGGACATCCAGAAGGACCTAGAATTAAATTGTTGAGCTCAAGTGGTACCCACCAATCAATCCCTTAGGTCTATGTGGAAAGTGTTACTTACTTTAGAAAAATGTGTGTGTGTTCTGTCTGCAGACATGGGACCCGTTGTGCTGGAGAAGTGGCAGCTGCAGCAAACAACTCACATTGCACAGTAGGGATTGCATTCAATGCCAAGATTGGAGGTATGTGAAACAGACTTGTATCAGCAGAAAAAGTGAACCCAAATACCTTTTTTTTCTTTTTTTTTTCCTTTTTTCCCCCTCCTTTTTTTTCCTAATAAGCATTCAACAAGCTTTTTGAGCACTGGTAGAAATGTGTTTGCATAACTGTCTTCAGCTGTTGCCAAGGATAAAACAGTAGTGATATGCATGTGGTTAAAAACAATTATAACCTTCAGGGGTGGTCACTCAGAAACTTGTCTCTTTAATTGGCATAGGGATTGTCAGTGCCCTTTGTGGAAGTAGTAACCTTGCAGTGCTGAAACATTACATCTGGTGCTTGGGTGAGAAGTATCAATAATAAGCACACCAGGAAGTTGCCTCTAGGTGGAAAGACTTGGTTTGGAAAAAAATCTATCTAACAGGAAGAGCATTTAATTGGCCATTCTGCTCCAACTTTATAGAGATGTCCACTTATTTTCAACATTAGAGTCACGAAAAACTAGAATTATTCAAGATGCCCAATATTATAGGATTGTTTAAATATTTTTAACCTGGATAAGTTATTTAACCCTGCTTGCCTCAGTTTCCTCAATTGTAAAATGAGCTGGAGAAAGAAATGGCAAAACACTTCAGTATCTTTGCCCAGATAACTCAGAATGCGGTCACAAAGAATCAGATATGAGTAAAATAGCTGCACATCAACAAATAACAAAAATGCTACAATGATCAATGTATAGTCCAAATCTCTTACATAACATCTCTTTGAAAAGAACACTTTGTATGCATGCCTCTGTATTTGTGTCAATATGTCTAGGAACAATGATTTTGTAATTAGGGTATCTTCTTTCAACAAGTAATTTTCCCATAGTTATATAGCTATTAAGTACTAAAGGCATGATTTGAACCCAGGGCTTTTTAGTTCTAAATCTAGCTCCCTTTCCTCTATGGCATGCTGACATTTTATAGCTATATATGCATGTCCTGTAGGATTAAAAAAAGAAATATAAAAATTCCCATTCAAATAAATAATGACTTGTTAGAGAAAAGCATTTTTGTAGAAATAAAAAGACTTGGTTTTAGTATGTAATAACATAACAGCAGCTCACATTTATATAACATTTAAGGTTTTAAGAAGTACTTTTTCTTTTTTTAAATTATTTATTTTTTTTAACATTTTGATCTGTATTCAGATACAAAACTGTTCTTTCTCTGGGTGTGGATAACATTTTTCATCAGAAACCCTTCAGAGTAGGCCTGGATCAGTTGGACTGTTAATAACAGCAAAATTTTTCACAGCTAATCACCCTACAACATTGCTATTACACTTTGCTTGGGTTCCTAGAGCACTTTCCAAGTTTTTCTGAGAGCATCCTGCTCATCATTTCTTATAGAAGTACTTTTTCTATAGTATCTCTTATAGTATATAGTAATAAGTATATAGCATATGTAGTAATAAGTAATAGTATATAGTAATAAGAAGTCTTTCTTATAGTAAAGAAGTACTTTTTCAAACAACCACATAAGACAGGCAGTAAAATATGATCTTCCTTTTACAGATAGATAAGTAAACTGAGAATCCAAGAGATCAACTGACTATTCTTTAGGTATAGAGATAGTAAATATCTAAGTTGGAATTTGAATACAGTACTCTTTGCTCCAGCCCATTTTATGCAATAACACATTGAAATCAAAATATTCTGACATTCTAATATATGAAAGGAAAATAAGAAGAGAGAAATCATTAAGAATAGCAAAATACTTGGAAATTTCTTCTTAACTGAAGAAACTAACAGAGATGGGTTATTCTTTCTTGCCCTTCCTTTCTCATTTTTCCTTTCTCCTCCATATTATTAATTCATTCCTAGAAAAGTTCCTCCTTCAATTTTAAAGCTAGGAAATTTCCCCAAATCTAGAATCTCCACGGGATCATCTCTGCCCATTTTTCCATTCTTTGTCATGAATGTACCTCTATCTCTGCAGCTGTTAAAATTGCAACTCTGGCAATCGTCTATCTACAACAATCAAAAAACACATATCGGAGATTGTATTTAATCCTAGGGATACAAAAAAAGACATAAATCATCCCCAACCTCAAGAAAATCACAAGTAAGTGACTAGGTACACACAACAAATACAGAGCAGATGGTAGGTAATATCAGAGGAAAAGCATTAGTAGTTAGTAGGACTGGGAGAGGTCTCCTGTAGAGTCTTGAACTTGAGCTGAATCTTGAAAGTAGTCAAGGAAAAAAGAGGTTAAGGTAACGAGATAATATTAGGCTGGTACACACAGCCACCTCAAAGGCATGGAGATGGAAAAAATGAGTGTCATGTATGAAGAATAGTAATTAGATCAATGTAATTGGATTGTAGAGTATATGGAAGGAATAATGTGTAAAAAGACTAGAAAGGTAGGAATGGGACAGGCTGTCAAAAACAATTGCTAAAGAGAGAAGTGGATCTTTAAAGAGAGGTAAATGGGAATGATTGGAGGCTATTGAATAATGGTGTAACATGGTCAGACCAATACTTTAGGAAATTTCTTTGGCATCTCAGTGGAGAATAAATTGGATTGTGGAAAGACTTGAAAAAGGGGAGACCAATCTGAAGGTTGGGGTATTAGTCCAAGTATGAATTGATGGGAGCCCGAACCAGGCTATCTTTAAGAGTAGAAAAGTTTCATGTAACAACTGTTATAAAGGAAGAAAGTATGAGTTTTGACATTGGATTGAATATATATGGTGACTAAAATCAAGCAGTTAAGGATGACCCGAAATAGTGAGCCTGGGTGAATAGGAGAATGGTAGTGTCATCATCATGGTGGTCATCATCATCAAGAAGTTGAGAAGAGGGGAGGTTTTGAGGAAAAGATAATGAGTTTTGTTTTGGACAAGCTGAATTGGAAATGTCTACATAGGACTGGAGCTCAGAAGAGAGATGAGGAGTGGATATATAGATATAAGAATGATGAGCATGAAATTAAAATTCCAGTCTCAGGACAAAGTGCAAACTTTTTAGGACAAAAGTCTTCTGGGATCTCTTCTCACCCCAGGCTTCAGGCTTTGAGGGAAAAGGGAAAGCCAATGGAGCATTCAGTAAAATGCCCTTCTTTAGGCAGTTGGCACTAAACAGAGAAATGTGCTTTGTTTAGTTGTGCTATTTTCATAAACTCCCCCAGAGCACCTGTGGTCAGCAGAAAAGCTGTTACAATTACTCTTGCTTCTAATGCAGATTATTAAAACTTTAAGGTTCAAAGGACCATAGTCTAGAATTAGAGATTAACCTCTGGAGGACATCTAAAACAACCTCCTCACTTTCCAAATAAGGAAACTAAGTGCCAGAGAGATTAAGTAATTTAAGTGACTTTAAGATTGAATAGATAATAAATAAAAGAACCTGGTTTTGAAACTAGGTCGTCTGGCTCAAATCTTTGTACTGCACCAGCCTAAGATGTGTTAGGGCAACCAAGTAACGCATTAGATAGAAAGCCACGGGCAGCACCATCCCTGGGCTTGGGAGAACCTGAATTTAAATTCAGCCTCAGACTCTTAACACTTCCTAGATGTGTGACTCAGAGTAAATTACTTAACTCCAATTGCCTTGCCAAAAGATAGATAGATAGATAGATAGATAGATAGATAGATAGATAGATAGA